>PVKV010002512.1:107424-147607 GCA_004027835.1 Alouatta palliata
CAAGAGATCGAGACCATCCTGGTCAACGTGGTGAAACCCCGTCTCTACTAAAAATACAAAAATTAGCTGGGCATGGTGGTACGTGCCTGTAGTCCCAGCTACTCGGGAGGCTGAGGCAGGAGAATTGCTTGAACTCAGGAGGCGGAGGCTGCGGTGAGCCGAGATCGCGCCATTGCACTCCAGCCTGGGTAACAAGAGCAAAACTCCGTCTCAAAAAAAAAAAAAAAAAAAAAGAAAAAAGTAAGATAAGACTTAACAAGAAAATGAAAGATACTTCTGAAAAATATAAAAGTTTACTGATGCTCATAATTTGAATACATGCTAAAACATATTTTTTTCTTGAATAGGATAGCTTACATTGATGTCAGTATCCCCTCTAAGTTGCCATATTTTATATTGTTAGAAAAACACTTTTTTTTTTCCTTTTATGATTTTTAAAGAGAAGATATGCCTTAAAACTGATGACATCTTCCAGGTACTTCTGGCCATGTGGTAATTATGAAGTTAGGTTTGGAGCATCTTAACCAATTTATTTTACATAACTTTTCTTTCATTATGATCACAAGTCTGATGTGATATGAAAACAGGAGCGTTTACATCTAAAGAAGCTCATTGAAGTGGCATAAAATAACTGTGCATGTTACATTGAAAATATCTTAAATTTAGTGAAATAGGCCAAGCACAGTGGCTTGTGCCTATAACCCAGCACTTTGGGAGGCTGACATGTGAGGAATACTTGAGGCCAAGAGTTGGATACCAGCCTGGGCAATATAGTGAGATGCCATCTCTGGGGAAAATACACACACACACACACACACACACACACACACACACTCTCTCTCTCTCTCTCTCTCTCTCTCTCTCTCTCTCTCTCTGTGAATTTAAAGTAATCCCAATTACTATCTCAATAGGCATTTCAAAACTTCAATGTAAAGTTTATATGAAAGAACAAAAATGAAAATTTTCACAAAAATTATGAAACTCTGTTCATGAAGGGGATATTAATGCTGTCAAATATTAAAGTGTATGTTGAAGCCAAACCAATTTGAGTCTCCAATCACTGGCACAGAGTTGAGAGCACTGAAGTAGCCTCATTTATGGGAATGTTTTGTGTGGTCAACAGTGGTATATGTGATTAAAATAGTGAATTCTTTAGTAAATAGTATTGGATGAACTGAGTAGCAAATCAGGAAAAAAGATAACTAGCTTGCTATCCCACTTTTTTTTTTTTTTTTTTTTTAAATATGGAGTCTCCTTCTTGGCCAGACTAGAGTACAGTGGTGTGATCTCATCTCACTGCAATCTCCACCTCCTGGGTTCAAGCAATTCTTTTGCCTCAGCGTCCTGAGTAGCTGGGATTACAGGCATCTGCTACCACATAATTTTTTTTTTAAGTAAAGATGAGGGTTTCACCATGTCAGCCAGGCTGGTTATGAACTCCTGACCTCAAGTGATCTACCCGCCTTGGCTTCCCAAAGTGCTGTGATTATAGGCATGAGCCACTGAGATCCCACCACTGCACTGCACTCCAGCCTGGGCGACAGAGTGAGACTTCTCGTTTTAAACAAACAAAACCCCAAAAAACAGACAACCTAGACATGGCAAAAACTAGTATAAACAAAATTGGGACTGCAGTGATAAGCTGGGAAGTAGTAGTTGCCGTGCAGCATGTTCAAAGGGCTAATTTCCTTTACAAAGCAGGATCACTTGCTGATAGAAAAGGCCAAGTGGGCACATTCAGAGGCAGTTCAGAGGAAAGTCAAGTGGCTTTCATACCTAAATGTATGCAATGTTCCTCAGTATCAGTTGTTATGAAAGAAAAGCAAATTGAGAGTATACTGAAAGCATTTTTAAAATATCCAATTAGGCAAGATTAAGACGTCTGATTAGCTGTTGGCTAAGGTGTAGGAAAATAGCTACTTCCATATATTAATGGTAAGATTCTAAACTCTATGGAGAGCAATTGAAAAATATTTATTAAAATGTAAGAATGCGCATACCTTGTGTAGTATAGATAAGTTTAGATGTATTTACATAATGGGATATTATAGAGCAATAATAATAACAATTCACACAACAT
Source organism: Alouatta palliata (assembly GCA_004027835.1). Taxonomy (NCBI): domain Eukaryota; kingdom Metazoa; phylum Chordata; class Mammalia; order Primates; family Atelidae; genus Alouatta; species Alouatta palliata. Next base: position 109,505 of record PVKV010002512.1, read on the forward strand.
GAATGACTCACAAACATGAATGGTTCACAAACATAATGTTAGGTGAAAGAGCCAAACACAAAAGTACACATTCAAAAACAGACAAAATTGTAGTGTTAGAAGTCGGTGGTATTACTCTTGGGGAGCTCACTGGATGGAGACATGAGGGGTTTTTGGAGGCTTATAATCTTGTAGCTTTTTTTTTTTTTTTTAATCTCTATGTTAGATGGGATTAGCTTGGGAAAATTCATCAAGCTATGAACTTAAGCTATGTACTGTTCTGAATGTATGCTATACTTCACTACACATTTTTATGCAAATAAAAATAGTGTGCATACATGGAATCACACATGGATGCACATAACTTTTGCTTTAGCAGTTTTATCATAGGCATATAACATATATTTACACACACTCTTGCACATGTGGGGGTTAAAGATAGCATGAAGGTGTTCATTGCTGTACGCACAAAAGTTCTTAGAAAACCTAACTACCCATAAGTAGGGAACTGGTAAAATAATTGATATAGTCATATAGTGAATTAGTAGCAGCTCTTAAAAGGAGTAAGGCAGTTCTACATGAAGTAATTTAGGAAAGTCTCTAAGGTATAGAAAATGAAAAGACCAAAGAGCATGAACAGTACCCATAGTATGCTACTACTTGTGTATGAGTGTGTTTTATCTCAAAAGGCATATATTTACAAGCATATATAGATAGAATATATTTGGAAAGATGAGAATATATCTGAACACTGGCTGTCTCTGAGGAGTGGAGCTGAGTGGCCAGAAGGCACAATTAGGTGATATTCTCTATACTAATTTGTGACTTAAATTTTTAATTGTGATAAAATGTATACACCAAAACTTACTACCTTAAACATTTTTAAGAGTACAGTTCAGTGGTGTTAAGTATATTCATACTGTACAACCAGTCTCCAAAACTTTTTCATGGCCATTAAACCAGTACTTAGTACTTCCACCTACCCTCGGCAGTCCCCATTCTGCTTTCTGAGTTTATGAATTGGACTACACTAGACAGCTCATGCAAGTGGAATCATATAGTATTTGTCTGTTTTTAACTGGTTTGTTTCAGTTACAACAAGGTTGTGAAGGGCCATATTTTGTGACTTTTGAATTCCGTACATTGTTCATTTATTACCCATTTTCAAAAGTGCATTAAAGTAAAAAGACATGACATTATTCAGAGCTCGTTAATTACATGGTAAAAAGTTGATGGCTGGTATGTCTTTTTCATTTCAAGTAATACTAAATGCCAGTTTGGGTAGCAAAATAATTTTATGCCAAAGTGACATTTGAAGCTGGGTTTTTATGTGTTTCTTCTTTTGTCATCTGTGGGTACCCCCAAAATGCAGGCTCAAGTCTGCAGCCTCTTGACTATGCTCAACAGTTCCCTCGTTGGCTTCCTGTCGGACTTCTGTCTGCTCTTCCAAATGTATCTCTTAACCCCAGGAACAAGCTGCTTCTATGCGAAGGGCATGAATTCCTCCTTGCAGATTTTCCTCACATCTCTGACCTGGAAAAAAGGGGGGTTTTCGTTTTACTAGCTTTTTAGTGCTCCTTTGAGATCCTTATTCTGGAGCCCTCTGAAATACTGTTGTTTCTCATGGACTGAAATTCATTGTTTCCAACGAGTTGAAATGACTCTGAAGCTTCTGGGAGGACTGGGTATCATTAACTGGCACAGAGGGAGACAGGCTCTAGGAGGAAGACACGTGATGTGCTTTTGAAAATAGTGGTGTGAGATTCTGGCCTGCAGAAACAGTTGGAGTTGTGTAGAAATGAGGACTTAAAAAATAGATGTGTGTGTGCGCGTGTACACGTGTGTATTGAAAATACAGAAAAATAAGATAATGTTACTGTAAAAGAGGCCATCATTCTTTACGCTTTAAGTGAATTAACTTCTGTTTTTCCCTCTGGTTGTATGTGTATAAAAGTATTTTTATGGCCAGCGTGGTGGCTCATGCCTGTAATCCCAGCACTTCGGGAGGCTGAGGCCAGTAGATCAGTTAAGGCCAGGAGTTCGAGAAAAGCCTGGCCAATGATGAAACACCATCTCTACTAAAAATACCATAATTAGAGCCAGGCATGGTGGCATGTGCCTGTAGTCCCAACTACTCAGGAGGCCGAGGCACGAGAATTGCTTGAACTCTGGAGGCAGAAGTTGCAGTGAGCCAAGACTGAGCCATTGAGCTGCTTGGGTGACAGAGCAAGACTCTGCTAAAACACACACACACACTTTAAAATGTAGAAATTATATAAGCTTTCCTAAAACTTTCAGGAATCAAGAATAAGAAATCATAAAGAGGTAGGAGAATTAAGAGTTCAGTGTCAAACTAAGAAAAACAGGGCAAATTGCAAGAAAAAAAGGAAAAAAATAATGTTTTGTGTTTTAAAGAAGTAAAGCTCAGTGAAGACTAAGCCTTGAGATACTAAATTGAGGGCATAATGGCAGGCACATGCTTGTAATCCCAGTGCTTTGTGCGGCCTAGGTGGGAGGATACCTGGATCTCAGGAGTTAGAGGCTGCAGTCAGTTATGAGCCACTGCACTCCAGCTTGGGTGAGAGTGAGACCTTGTCTCAAAACAGCAACAAGATATGAAATTGAGAAACTGTTACTGTAACATATTCTTAAATACATATTCTGTCCAGCAGTGATGGAATAACAAGGAATGGATTTACCTTACTATTTTAAGCAACTAGGAAACTGGAGAATATATGAAATAACAATTTGTAGCCATTGGGTAACAGGGAACACAAAACTGGTCACTGAAAGGTGGGAAACAATCCTGCTGATTTCTATGGTTGCTCTGATTTATTTTCTGGAGGTAGTTTTCAGGGTGCAGAGCAGGGAAACCCAAATTAAAGCCTAGTGTCTTACTGAATTGAGACGACAAGATGGGGATTAGTGGGGAGGGAAGATTGTCATCATTTGTGGGGCAGAGTACCAGACTTGTGGGAGTTGTACACAGAACTCCAGAGGCAGGTGGAGGAATCTCCTGAAGTCATGTTGAGTCCTGACCTACACATGCATGAGAGGAGAGCACCTGAGGGCAGAGAAGGAACTCCACTGGAGCAAAATGATCCCTGGAACTCACACAGAGCTCGGAATAGTCTGTGTTGCCATTAGGCAGACTATATACAAGGGCCTAAAAAGGGCATGACCTTTTGTAATGAGCCTAATTATCCCTAAATTAAAGGGCACTCTGGACCTACACTAACAATGAAAAAGCAAGTATTGGAAGATTTAAAGATTTATCTCATACACAGCCGATTGAAAGAATCTTACCTGTGTGTGAGAGCAAAGTCCAGTGCTATTTAAAGAAATATGCAAAATCCAAAACACAAAACTCATACTGTTAGGCATTCAGTAAAATAACGAGACATGCAAAAAACGAGGAATATATGACATAATCAGGAGAAAAATCAACTAGATCCAGAAATAATAGAGATGATGGAATTAAGAAAGACACGAAAACAGCAATTACAAATATGTTCTCGGTTCAAAAATGTAGTGGAAATGGTTAACATAATGGGAAGAGAACTAGAAGGTACATTTTTAAAAGACCCAAGCAGAACATCTAGAGTTGGAAATAAATTTGAAAGTACAATGATGGCATTAACAGTAGTTGAGGCACTGCGCACCAGTGAACTGCAAGACAGCAAAGAAACTGTCCAAACTGATAACACAAAGAAAAATGGAACAATTGACAGAGCATCAATGACTATAACAAGGACAGCTGTTAGAGATAGAAACAATCTGACATGTATGTAACTGGAGCTGTAGAAAAGAGGGAACGGGGAGAACAGAAAAAAGATTGTGAAACATAATGACCAGAAAATTGCCAAATTTGATGAAAACTGTAAGCCCACATATTTAAGGATCCCAAGGAGAATAACTACAAAGGTAACCACACTAAGGCACATCATCATCACATTGTTGGCAAGCAATAATAAAGCAAAAATCTTCAAAGCATGCACAGAAAAAATATACATCATGTACAGAGTAAGAGATAAGAATGACAGCAGACCTCTCATCAGAAATTTAGCAAATCAAAATATGATGGAGAGACCTCCTTTTTTGTATGTGTTTGTTTTTTTTGTGTTAGACAGAATCATATTTGCCCATGCTGGAGTGCAGTGGTGTGATCTCACCTCACTGCAACCTCCGCCTCGTAGGTTCATGCGATTCTCCGGCCTCAGCCTCCCGAGTAGGTGAGATTACAGGTGCATGCCACCACGCCTGGCTAATATTTTTTATTTTTAGTAGAGACGGGGTTTCACTGTGTTGGCCAGGCTGGTCTCAAACTCCCAACCTCATGATCTGCCTGCCTCGTGCTCCCCAAGTGCTGGGATGACAGGTGTGAGCCACAGCATCTGGCCTGGAGAGACATCTTTAAAGTAGTTTTCAAAAAAGCCTACCAGGGCTGGGTGCAGTGGCCAACACCTGCAATCTCAGCAGTTTGGGAGGCTGAGGCAGGAGGATTACTTGAGTCTAGGAGTATGAGACCAGCGTGGGTGACATGGGAAAACCCCATCTCTACAAAGAATACAAAAATCAGCCAGGCATATGGTGCACGCCTGTGTTCCCAGCTCCTTGGGAGACTGAGGTGAGAGGATTGCTTTAGCCTGGGAAGCAGAGGCTGCAGTGAGCTGTAATTTACCCACACTGCACTTTAGCCTGGGTGACAAAGCGATACCCTGTCTGGGAAAATAAAGAAATAAATAAGGCCTACTTGAACTTGTTGCTGGCAGACCTCCACAAGAAACGTTGAAGTTGTTTAGGCAGAAAGCTAATGATTTAAAATGCAAATTTAGAGCTTCACAAAGGATTTAGAAGTGCTAGAAATGGTAACTATGGGAGTAAAAATAACAATTCTTTTTTCTTTTTTATCTCTTTAAAAGATTGTTGCATTGGAGGTGGTTGCTAACAGGTACAGGATTTCCCTTTTGTGTGATGGAAATGTTCTGCAGTTAGTGGTGATGGTTGCAGAACATTCTGAATTAAAAAAATAGTAGCTTTAAAAAGACAGTTTTTAAAGCAAAAATAATAATGCATTATAAGTTTTATGACATGGGAGTAAAAGCTATGACAATAGCACAAAAAATGGAAGGATATGGGAAGGACATAAGAAACCTTACTAAGGCTTTATTTATTTATTTATTTATTTATTTACTTATTTGACAGAGTCTATCACTCTGTTGCCGAGGCTGGAGTGTGGTGGCACAATCCCTGCTCACTGCAACGTCTGCCTCCTGGGTTCAACAGTTCTGCCTCAACCTCCAAAGTAGCTAGGATTTCAGATATGCACCACAACACTCAGCTAATTTTTGTATTTTTAGTAGAGATGAAATTTCACCATGTTAGCTAGGCTGTTTTTGAACTCCTGACGTCAGGTGATCCACCTTCCTCAGCCTCCAAAAGTACTGGGATTGCAGGCATGATCTACCATGCCTCGCAGAAACCTTAGTACGGTTCTTAATCTGTACATGAAGTAGAATCGTCAAATTTGCATCTAGAAAATTGAAACAATTTATGTTCCCACTTCAAATGTATGGGAGTGCCAATTTAACCGTATCCTTGTTCACATGTGGTATTCGTTTAAAAACATTGCCACCCAGATGTTTCTAAAACCTTGATTATCCTAGACACCCAGTCCTCACTGTGCTTGAAGGATACTTTATCTCTGAAATCTTTGAAATTCTTTCAAAATCTCTTTGCCTTAAATTTGGCTAAAATGTAAAATGTATACGTTTATTTTTTTCCTTTCCTGTCTTCCTACTCCCTTTCTTCATAAGCATAGTTTTCTTCAGTAATTTCTTTGGTTACTACTTCAGCTTCATTTGTTAGAATGTGAATGTTTTGAAGACACATTCCATGTCTCTCTTATTCTCTATTGTATCATGGTTGTAGTATACTAGATGCTCGATGCTCAAAAAATTTGTAAAAAAAAAAAATACTGTTTTCCTTCTATACACATTATTGGTAAGGTTGCATATTTCTAACATTTTCTTTCATGTTGTTAATCTGTTTTGTCCTTTTGATTCAAGTTGTAGGATAATTCATTTACTGATTTTTTTCTGTTATTAATTTTTGGTAACATTTCATCTGCTACTTATTGCTTGTATGGCTGTTTTAAATTTCGCAAATCATGCTTTTCATGTCTGAAAATTTTTTCATCTCTGAAATCTTTCCTCAGATTATTCTGATTTCATTTTTACGGATGCAACATCCACTCAGATTATTTTAAAATATTAAGCACCTTGCATTTTATTATTTTTCTTCAACTTATACCAGATACCATGAGACTGTCAAGTTTCTAAATCTCTTTTTCAGCTCTAGGGCATTTAAACTTAACTATTAGTGTGTTTAAAACCGCTTAGGCCTGGGAAATAAAAGAAAATGGAGTACCCATTTCTTCCTTCAATCCAGCCACCTCAACACACAATTAAAATGTGGTATTGGTGCTGGACACAGTGGCTCACGCCTGTCATCCCAGCACTTTGGAAGGCTGAGACAGGTGGATCCTGTGAGCCCAGAAGTTTGAGACCAGCCTGGACAACATGGTGAAACTCCATCTATACAAAAAAGTAGCCACACATGGTGGCTTGTGCCTGTGGCCTCAACACTTGGGAGGCTGAGGTGGGAGGATTGCTTGAGCTCGGGAGGATGAGATTGCAGTGAGCTGTAACTGTACTCCAGCCTGGGTGACAGAGCAAGATTCTGTCTAAAAAAAAAGTATCATGAAATTTTTATTAGTATAAAGTTAGGTCTAAGAGTTTTATTTGCAAAGATACCATGTGGGAGTGATCTCTAGACATTTTTGACTTCGTGGCCTATTTTGTAAGAGCCCCTCAAAGGTGGAGAACTGGATCAGGAAAACAAGCAGAGCTTGAATGCACATTGCCATTTTTGAGAGGACCACATATTAAAAATTTGAAAAAATTGGAATTATTCTTTCCTTAATTACACTTTGCAGTTTTCCGCTTGGAACTGAGAGAATGAATGTGAGTTCCTCTTCCCTAGGAGTCCAGTCTAATGCTAGACATACTTAGTAATAAGCACAGTCAGTGCAACAGAAATTGGTTTGAAGGTAAAGTGAGAGACCCATAATTCATAGTTGATGTTTTCCACTGAGGGACCAACATGGATTTTATGCAGAATGGAGGACATTTGAGATTTCATTTTGGGGTAATAGGTGACTATAACCTGGGATGCTTAAAAAAAATTGCAAAGCAATGGTTACACTCAGGTTGGAAACTTTTAATTTGTACTGGTGCTAATTATGGGTTTTTTCCTAGTAGTGTTTACTGCCGTATACAGGGGTGGAAAATGAAGCTAGTGTATTTACTCAAAATAGGTGATTTGAAGGAAAATGGGACTGAGCATCGTAGTGCTTTATAATCAGTCCCAGTTTTCGGGATAAGACTGCTAGAGACTCATTACTTTTCACATTATAATGTGAAATTAATCATTAAAACCTTAAGTAATAATGGAGGTTTTTGGCCAGGCGTGGTGGCTTATTTCTGTAATCCAAGCACTTTGGGAGGCTGAGGTGGGCGGATCACTTGAGGTCAGGAGTTCAAGACCAGCCTGGTTACCAAAAAGGTGAAACCCCGTTTCTACTAAAAATACAAAAATTAGCCCAGTGTCTTGGCTCATGGTTTTAATCCTAGCTATTTGGGAGGCCAAGGCAGGAGGATCACTTAAGCCCAGGAGATGGAGGTTGCGGTGAGCCAACATCATGCCACTTCACTGCAGCCTGGGAGACAGAGCAGGACTTCATCTCAAACAAATAAAGCAAACATACATGGTATGTTTCAGCTCATTGCATTTCCTTTCCTTGTCAAAGCTCAAATTTTCCCTTTTTTAGCCTGTGGTGCCACTTCTGCTTGGCTCTTGGGACTTGTAACAATCCAGTTTATGTTTAGTTTCCTTGTTGTCCAGTGTGACAAAATGTTCTTTGCTTATCTTGCATATTTCCTGCCCAGCCACTTTTCCAAGAAGAATATGGATGTTTAAAACAAAAAGTTTCAGTGCCCCAGTCACACCCCAAACCAGCCTAATCAGAATCCCTGGTGGGGATAGGGCCCAGATATAGACAGGGTCTCTAGGCTGGAGTGCAGTGGTGGGATCTCAGCTCACTGCAACCTCAGCCTCCTGGGTTCAAGTGATTCTCCTGCCTCAGCCTCCTGAGTAGCTGGGACTACAGTCGTGAGCCACCACTCTCAGCCAATTTTTGCATTTTTAGTAGAAATGGGGTTTTGCCATATTGACCAGGCTGGTCTCCAACTCCGGACCTCAAGTGATCCGCCAACCTTGCCCTCCCAAAATGCTGGGGTTACAGGTGAACCACTCCAGCCCACCAGGATACAGTGTTTTTTAAAAAGCACACCCAGCCTTGGATGGGAAACCACTTGAGGAAAGTTTGCTGCCTTATATCTGCACAAGGGTGGAACTTTGAGTGGAGTCCTTGGCTAAAGGTCTCATTGCTATGTGGTGACCTTTCTTCCCTCTCCTGCTTAAAGCTTGTGTTTCAGAATTTTGACCCGAATGCATTTGTGTTGAAAGCCAGGCTTGGTCTGTCATCCCAGGACTCTATGTTGGTCCCTTTCCTTGCCTGTATGTTGAGTTGGAGCTCATCTTTGTGCCTCTGGGAAATAAGTTGATAGCTTGCTTAGAGTCTCTCATTACTTTCCCTTGCCCTTAAAATGAATACCAAAATATGTGGCCTGCGGTGTAGTCTATACCCAGCCATCAGTGTAGACTACTAATGCCCCCTCTTGGTTCCTGGAGTCTGCCATGCTTCCTTCTACCACCAGGCCTTTGCACAGCTGCTGTCTACTGGGAATGCCTTGCCTTTCCTCATTACTTAGTTCTCCTCTACTCATCTTTCAGCTGCCAGCTTGACTGTCTTCCTTGGGGGAGCCTTCTCTGACCTTGGCACACCACATCATCCCCCATGTGCTGACCTTGTCTCATTGGTAATATTTCTCTGCCTTTAGGACACATATTAAGGCCGAGAAGTCGCAGTTTTGTATTTGTTCGTGTGATCATTTGATGAATGTCTCTCTGTGGAGCCTGACTCTTTGGGGCTGATGTCCTCTCTCCACCACTTTTAGCTGTGGGACTTTGAACAAATCATTTCATCTCTGGTCCCCAGTTTCTTTTAACTGCAAAACAGGGATGATATAATACTTCACCTGCCTTAGAACAGAGCTAGCTATTAATAGTAGAGAATCTTGGCAGGTATTACTGATGATTACTGTAGAGAACCACAAACTCCATAGAGGCAGGGGTCATTTCTGTTTGTTTAGATTTGTATGCAGGGTGCTTGGCACATAGATGGTGCTCAGGAAATATTTGTTGCATGAATGAATGAAGTGGAGATAATAGTAATGAATGTTTATAGAATTCCATGAGGATATAAAATAATGCAAGTATATAAGTTCTAGGTAGCATGTCTAGCTCATAGTAAGGGTCAATAAAAATTCAATGCCTGAATGAGGATAATGGGGACAATAGTAATACCAGCTTATGAGGTTTTCGTGGGGATCTAAGGTAACCATGTAGTACCTTGTAGAGTGCCTAGCACATAGTACGTGCTCAGAAAGTATTTGCTGAATGAATGAGTGAAGTGGGGATGATGTTAACACCATCTTCTAGGGTTGCTGTAGGGATACAAGATAAGGCAGGTCAATAGCTTGTTGTATTGTGGTTGGACCTGGTAGACACTCTGTTGAGTGAAACAAGAGGAGCTGCTATGAGTTTCTTTCTCCTGGGGCTTAGAATACTTTTGGGGTGTAGAACGGTATGGAGCGGACACTGGTCCTCTTGAAGGAAGAATGGGCAGCTGACTACTTCTTGCCAAGCTCTGGCCTGGATGAAAAGTTGAGTCGTTCCTTTTCCTCTTCCTCCCTAACCTGTTCTTTCTTTTCACTAGAATCCTTGCTGAGAATCCAGTACCTCCTTACTGTCGAGGATCACCTTGTGTTGGATCACAGGGTAAGGCTGGGTCGCTGAGACCTCAGGGAGGTGGTGGGGAATGAATGAATGAATGAATGAACATGCTAGTCCCCCGCTTAACTTCCCTCTCCTTGGCTTTTCTGCAGAGTTGTCTTGATCTGCCTGTGCTGGCCATGTGGTCTCAGAGACACCAACTCTGTCCCCCAAGTCCATCACCTAGAATGTAACAAACACATGAGCCATGAGCAGCTTAAATCTCTGCAGAAGGCTTGGTCTGGGACAGCCATACACTGGACTGCTCTTGCTTTAGCTTCAGATTTGGATTTTTAGTTTTTGAATACATATTTTATTTATTGCCTAGACATCATGTTCAACCTGACAGATTTGGATTTTTTTAAATATTAGGTATAGTTATTATTGACATTTTCCCCCTCCCATCCCCCACTCCTTATAAAAATAATACTGTCTCACCATAGCAAATGTGGGTTTAAAAAACACATGAGCAGATCAGTAGTAAGGAAATATGCAGAGACAACCATTGTCACCATTTTAGTATACCTCCTTCTGGTCTTCTTTTCTTTTTGAGATGGAGTCTCACTGACTCCCAGGCTAGAGTGTAGTGGCGCGATCTCGGCTGATTTCAACCTATGCCTCCTGGGTTCAAGTGATTTTCCTGCTTCAGTCTCCCAGGTAGCTAGGATTACAGGCGTGCACCATCATGCCTGGCTAATTTTTGTATTTATACTAGAGACAGGGGTTTTGCCATGTTGGCCAGGCTGGTATTGAACTCCTGACCACAGGTGTTCCACCCACATCGGCCTCTGAAAGTGCTGGGATTACAGGTGTGAGTCACCGTGCCCAGCCACCTTGTAGTTTTTTATACATCTTTTTCTGCCCATTGTCAACATCTTATTGGGTATTATTTGAAGAATCTTTCTTTGACCCTAATATGCATCATCTTTTTGCTTTTTGGAGACTGGCTTTTGCTCTGTCGCTGAGGCTGGAGTGCAGTGGCACAATTGTAGCTCACTGCAGTCTTGATCTACCGGGTTCAGGTGTTGCTCCTGCCTCAGCCTCCTGAGTAGCTGGGACTGTAGGCACGCTTCACCATGCCCAACAGAGGTGCTGGGATTATAGGTGTGAGCCACTGTGCTAGGCCTTTAACTGTTTGAATGGTTTAGAAAATGATGATGTGTCTGTGTCTGCTTGTGTGTGTGTGTGTGTGTGAATGGATAGCGGGAGAATGTTACTGTAAACTTGGCAACATGTTAATAGTGGTCAGTTGAGTGAATTCTTAGTATGATTTGAGTAATTTTTCTAAAGTTTGAAATTATTTTGAAACAAAATATGAAAGTGTTTTAACTTTCTATTATAAAAGTGTTCAGCTGGCTGAGTGCGGTGGCTCACACCTATAATGTTAGCACTTTGGGAGGCCGAGGTCGGTGGATTACTTGAGCTCCTGGGCTCAAGCAATCCTCCCACCATGGCCTCACAAAGTGTTGGGATTATAGGCATAAGCCACCATGTCCCACAAACTTTTTAAAATTTTACATTAAAAAAGGCTAATATGGGCCATGACCAGTAGCTCATGCCTATAATCCTAGCACTTCAGGAGGCCAAGGTGGGAGGACTTCATGAGTTCAGGACTTCAAGACCAGCCTTGGCAACACTGGGTGACTCTCTCTATAATAAGTAAAAATAAAAAAATATTACCCAGTCATAATGGCTCACACTTGTAGTCCCAGCTAGTCAGGAGGCTGAGGTGGGAGGACTGAGAAACAAAGAAAAATAATTAGCCACTCATAATGGCTACACCTGAAGTCTCAGCTACTTGGGAGGCTGAGGTGGCAGGATAATTCTAGGCCAGGAGCTGGAGGCTGCAGGGAGCCGTGATCATGGCACTGCACTCCATCCTGGTTGACACAGGGAGACCCTGTCACCAAGTAAATAAACAACTAGATAGATGATAGATAGATAGATAGATAGATAGATAGATAGATAGATAGATAGATAGATAAGCAGCCCAAGCATGGTCACTCATGCCTGTAATCCCAGCATTTTGGGAGGCCAAGGGGGGCAGACTGCCTGAGCTCAGGAGTTTGAGACCAGCCTGGGCAACATCGTGAAACCCTGTCTCTACTAAAATAACAAAAATTAGCCAGGTGTGGTGGTGTGTGCCTGTAGTCCCAGACTTGGCAGGCTGAGGCAGGAGAATTGCTCGAATCCGGGAGGCAGAGGTTGCAGTGAGCCAAGAACATGCTACTGCACTTTAACCTGGGTGACACAGTGACACTCTATCTCAAAAAAAACCAAAAAAAAAAAAAAAGTATGAATGACAAAAAATAATGAATTAGAGCCGTCTTGATATTTTCCTCCTAAATCATCTTTTCTTCCCTAAATCTTTTCTATGCACCCCCCCCAAAAGAAAGCCATTTTTCCTTTATGATCCAACAGAATGAGATGTAATAATTTATTTGCAAATGTCTATCCACATTCAGACATCCCAACTATGTGGCTGCCTTCGTTTGCGGTGGGCACTTGTGCTGGGGAGGGTCGTAGCATTGGCATGCGTGTGGAGTGAGTGAGCCCCCTCCTCCTCCTCTCATTGACTCTTATTACCTAACCCTCTTATGTCTTGGCCTCAGGTTGATACCTGGGGCTACAACCAGCCCCTGGAGAACAGTGAGTGGCCTCTGCTCTTCAACAAGGAGGACGTGTAGGCACAAGTCATGCCTGTTTTGGTAAATAACTGGAAGAAGAAATGTGCCTCTAGGAAGTAAGTGTGAGTTTCCTTATCCTCTAGGATGCCCCAGTTTCCTCCTTCCTGCCCCTGTGGCCTGAATCCAGGCTGCGTCCCTGGCAATGGTGCTTGTTGCTAGCTTTCTGGTTCTCACTTCTCCTCTGGGCCTCAGTTTGTTTTTCTGCCAAATTCGGTAAAATCTCATAAGTCATTAAGGCAACTGAGTAGAAAAGAAGAGAGAAGCTGGGCATGGTGCCTCATGCCTGTAATCCCAGCACTTTGAGAGGCCAGTGCGGGTGGATCACAAGGTCAGGAGTTTGAGAACAGCCTGGCCAACATAGTAAAACCCCAACTCTACTAAAAATACAAAAATTAACTGGGTGTGGTGGTACTTGCCTGTAATCCCAGCTACCTGGGAGGCTGAGGCAGGAGAATTGCTTGAACCTGGGAAGCAGAGGTTACAGTGAGCCAAGTTTGCAGCACTGCACTCCAGCCTGGGGGTCAGAGTGAGACTCCATCTCCAAAAAAAAGTAAAGGCAGATGTGAGCGGTCTCTCTGCTTCTACCTTTGGCTTTGAAAACCCAATGCTTTATTAGTTTGTGTGTAATAGTTTTATGTTCTCTTTTTTGCGTATGGCCTCTTAGAGCTTAAGGCCATTTTTGATTGTGGTTTCTGCTGGCCTGAATGTCAAATGTTTCTGTGACTCTGGAAGAGTTTGGAAGTTTTGTTTTTAAGTTAGACAATGACCATACAGCGATCCACTCACTTCCCAGACATCCACCCAAGAGAGCTGAGAACATATGTTCATAAAAGACTGGTACAGAAACGTTCTTAGCTACTTTGTGATAACCCAAACTGGAGGTAAGCCAGACAGCTATTAGCAAGTGAACAGACAGATTTACCCACTATGTGCATCTGCACAACTGAATACTAAGTTATGGACAAGAACGAACTATTGGTTCGGCACAGTAGCTCATGCCTGTAATCTCAGCACTTTAGATGGCCTAGGTGGGCAGATCACCTGAGATCAAGAGATTAAGACCAGCATGACTACCATGGTGAAACCCCATCTGTATTAAAAATACAAAAATTAGCCAGGTATGGTGGTGCACCCTTGTAATCCCAGCTACTTGGGAGGGTGAGGCACGAGAATCGCTTGAACCCGGGAGGCCGAGGTTGCAGTGAGCTAAGATGGCACCACTGCACTCCAGCCTGTGTGACAGAGCGACACTGACTCAATTAAAAAAAAAAAAAAAAAAAAAGATAGGCGTTGTGGCTGATGCCTATAATCCTAGCACTTTGGGAGGCTGAGGTGGGTGGATCAACTGAGCTCAGGAGTTCAAGACCAGCCTGGGTAACATGGTGAAACTCCATCTCTACTAAAAATGCAAAAAATCAGCTAGGCATGGCAGCTTGCACTTGTAGTCCTAGCTGCTCAAGAGACTGAGGCAGGAAAATCAGTTCAACCCAGGAGGCAGAGGCTGTATGTAGTGAACATAGATCGTGCCACTGCACTCCAGCCTGGGCGACAGAGTCAGAATTCATCTCTTAAAAAGAAAAAAAAAAAGGCTGGGTACGGTGGCTCACGCCTGTAATCCTGACACTTAGACACTTTTGGGAAGCTAAGGCCAGTGGATCACCTTAGGTTGGCAGTTCAAGACCAGCCTGACCAACATGGAGAAAACCCATCTCTACTAAAAATACAAAAAAAAATTTTAAGAGAAAAAAAGAGACAGAGTTCATCAATGCACCCTGGTAAAGTCAAGGGACTAGGGTGTCAGAAGAATGTGATCTACAAGGTAGAATGCAGGGGCACTTGAGCTAGAAGTGATCTTAGGGAACACGGAGTCACAGAATAGCAAAAAGATGCCATTTCTTGCTCAACTCCGGTCCACTGGCAGCAGTCACCTGGAGGGCTGCTTGAATGTAACTCCGTGGGAAAGAATGCCGTGAGTCACTCTGGGTGTCTACTGTGCGCTTGAGAAAGAAGGGAAGGGCCCAATATTTGACATGCTTGAGATCTAACCCATTCATTTTCCATGACAAAATCTAGAGCCAGGAAGGCGACCTAACGGGCTTCGGGGTGACACTGTGAGCTGGCAGTAGAATGTGGGTGACCTGACTCTCAGAAGAACATTTCTCTAAGCCAGGGGCTGGCCAAAAATGGACTCAGGTCCACATACAGCTCATGAGCTCAGCATGTATTTCATTTTTTAATTCTCTTGAGACAAAGTCTTGCTCTGTTGCCCACGCTGGACTGCAGTGGTTCAATGCACTAAAAATACAAAAATTAGCAAGGTATGCTGGTGCTAACCTCCACCTCCCAGGTTAAAATGATTCCCGTGTCTCCTCAGCTTCCAAAGAAGCTGGGATGACTGTCATGTTCCACCAAACCCAGTTAATTTTTTTTGTCGGGGACAGCATCTGTTTTGCCTAGTCAGGAGTGCAGTAGTATGATCTTGGCTCACTGAACTGCCTTTTGGGTTCAAGTTGTAAGGCCAGCTGCCTCGCCGGGAGCTTGGACACACCTATCCCTCCCGGCGCCAGGGAATTACATCATCACTCCGTGACCAGCATCTAGCTCTGCCGCGTAGCCTCTCCAACACCCACCCCTGAGGCAAACTCTACACCCATCACCTAACCCCGCCCAAAAAACTTCAGAAAAGCCCCGCCAAACCCTACCCAATAGCACTTTGCCTGGTTTAGGTCATTCTTCCCCAAGGCAGCCCAGTGGCCAAAGATCCTGCCTACCTACCAGTAGTAACTGGCCCCGTACACGTCCTTTGTCCCAGTGTCCAGTCAAGTGCCTCATGCTTTGTCTCCCCTGTATCCAATCAAATGTCTTCACTCCCTATAAAACCCCTTGCCCTAAAAAGTTAAGTGCAACTTCTCTGGCCCCCACTTTCCAGACCACAGAATCTTACCCAGAAACTTAATACATTATAGCATTTAATTTTTCTAGGCTGGTCTCAGTTTCCTCATTTTAAACTCAGCAATAACCCTTACATTTGGTGCCGGAAACCCGGGAGGAGTTGTAAGACCCCCTCCTGGGGGAAACTGACTCCTCCACCCAAAGCCGGACCAGGAAACCGCTCCACTGAGAGGTAAGACTTCTGTTGCCCATAGCCCCTCCCGCCGCCTGCTCCTTGGACTCCCTGCTCGTAATCCCGGCCGCGACAGGGACTCCTTACCGCCGTGGGCCTGGGGCCCTGGTTCTGCTCCGAGGACCTGAGCGTAGAGGAGACATCCCTATACTCTTGTCTTCTCCTGGCAACGGGTTTGCCGGGGGTCAGGAACCTGATGGACACGTCCTCATCTTCCTGAACCCTCTCCGGTGTTCGGCAGTGCCATCCAGGATGTCTTCCGATCATCTCTGCAGCAGCGAGTGAGGTTTGGGTAATTAGTAGCCCTGTTTGCAAACCCGGCCCTGCCTAACAGCAGGACCAAATCCCCGGCTTACCCTACTAAAATGTCTATCTCAAATCAGCCCTTTGGCATATAAGCTCCCGTTAATTAAGTAACTGTGCTTTCAGTTACTCTCCCTACCCGCAGCCCAACCCACTAACCCCCCGCCTTATGGAGAACCCCAACCCCCTCCTGTTTGTCCTCTTCTGGGTTCCAAGCTAACCTCTCCTGTTAATGCTCACACTAGCTCGCACTGTACTTCCAACAAGGAAACCTCTCTCCTTTGTCCTCTCGGAGAGGTGGCTGGAGCGGACAGCGACAGCGTTGTCCCAGTGCACGTTCCTTTCTCCCTCTCCAATCTATCAGCCATTCTCACAGCGGCCCAAACTCACGCTAATGAAGCACATCTCACAAACAATCAAATGCCTGTAGGCACAGCAGCGGTCGGTCCCCGAGGCCAACCCTAATTAGGACTATCAAGCTGGTCAAAATAGCCACCACCGCTGAGACCAAATGTTTCAGTGCCTCCTAGCAGGCATGCAGATTGAAGCTAAAAAGCTAAATCCGGCCTTCTTAGCAGGGACTAAAATCCTAGCCACCCACTTCATCTCCCAGTCAGCGGCTAATATAAAAAGGAAACTTAAAAAAGCTGAAGAAGGCCCTGAAACTCCCATAGGAGACCTGGTAAACATGACATTTAAAGTTTTTACTGGCTGAGAGGAAAAGGCTGAGGCCGTCCGCCAGGCCCATTTACAACAAGAAGTAAGCCTCCAAACCCAAGCTATTGTAGCAGCCCTGAGGCCGGCAGCTCACCCAGCATCTGGTGCAAGGAGCTCCTCAAAGTTCCCCCCAGACGGTCCCCTAGGACCTGCCCAGGCTGCTTCAAAGGTCCCGCCTGGGCCCTGCTTCAAGTGTGGCCAGGAGGGACACTGGGCCTGGCAGTGCCCCATCCACGTCCGCCTCCCAGATCCTGCGCAAGCTGTAAGGAGACTGAACACTGGAAGTTTAACTGCCCATCCTACACTACAGGCTCACCCCCCCATACCTCCATGTGAGGGGCAAGCGGGTCTACAGGAAGCAGTCCTTTCGCTTAAACTCAGCCTTCTGGACGACTGACACAGCCCGGACTTGGGGACCCCCATCACCCTTGCCAAGCCCAGGGTAACGCTACATGCAGCGGGTAAGTCCATTTCCTTCTTAGTAAATACGGGGGCTACTTACTCTGTATTGCCTTCCTACTCAGAACCTAGCATACCTTCCCAGGTTTCAGTCATGGGAATTAATGGAAAGCCTTCCGGTCCTAATCAAACTCATCCTTTAGCCTGTGTCCTCGAAGGACACCTTTTTTCCCACTCCTTTTTAATCAGGCCCTCATGCCCAGTCCCCCTTTTAGGACAAGATACTCTCCAAACTGTGGGGGCCTCTCTCCAACTCACTGGCACCCCCACACTCAAGCCCATCACCAGCCCACCTCTTACCACTCTTAACCGACACCACGCCTTGTCTTAACCCTTTGCCTAAACCCCCTATTCCTCTTCAGGTAGTTAATCCCTTAGTATGGAACACCTCCCAGCCTGTAGTGGCCAAACATCACCCGCCAGTTAAAATACTTCTAAAAAATCCTACTCACTTTCCCTCACGTCCTCAGTTTCCCATCTCAAAAACCCACCCCCAGGGTCATCATTTCTCAACTTTTAACCCAGGACCTCCTTATTCCCACCAGTCCCCCTTGTAACGCCCCTATCTTACCAGTCCGAAAGCCATCCGGCGATTATTACCTAGTCCAAAACCTGCATTTAATTAACAAGGCAGTGGTACCCCTCCACCCGGTGCTTCCCAGCCCTTACACCGTATTATCCCATGTTCCTTCTAACACCTCCCATTTCACAGTCATTAATCTCAAGGACGCCTTCTTCCCCATTCCCCTTCACCCACTCTTACTTCCTTTTTGCCTTTACTTGGACTAACCCCAACTCTAACTTGTCACAACAGTTAACCTGAACAGTCCTGCCCCAGGGCTTTAAAAATAGCCCCCACATATTTTCAGACAAGCCTTAGCAGCTAACCTTAACTCCTGCCCCCTTCAACCCAGTCTCCTTCAGTATGTAAATAACCTGTTACTTTGTAGCTACTCCCTTCCTCCCTCTGTGTAAACAGCATACTCCTTAACTTTCTGGGACCTCAAGGGTACCGGGTATCTCCCTCCAAGGCGTAGTTGTCAGTTACCTCAGTAATCTACTTAGGGATTCACCTTACTCCACAAACCAGAGGCTTAAGAGCAAACTGCCAAAAGGCATTACTTGCATTACAGCCCCCAGAAACAGCCAATGAAATCCTCTCCTTTTTAGGATTTTTAAAGTTCTTTCAACACTGGATTCCCAATTTTGG
Source organism: Alouatta palliata (assembly GCA_004027835.1). Lineage (NCBI taxonomy): Eukaryota > Metazoa > Chordata > Mammalia > Primates > Atelidae > Alouatta > Alouatta palliata. Next base: position 128,001 of record PVKV010002512.1, read on the forward strand.
GGCCCAACAGGACACCCTTTCCCGAGCCAATGGGAGAGCGAATGCGGTGGCTAAATCCTTAACTAATACCAAACCAGCCCCCCACCCCGGTCCTTTTTCTTGCCACAACCACACCGCCAGTTTACACAGCGGCAGAAAGACAAGCCCTCTTATTAAAAGGGAAAACCAAGTCTAATGAGGGCTGGATCTTACTGGACAACAAAATTGCCTTACCTCAGAAACAGGCCCCAAAAGTTATTACTGAAATTCACCAATCTTTACATGTTGGGCCCAAGGCGTTGTATCGCTTTGTGCAGCCCCTGCTTTTCTTACCAGGCGTACAACAAACAATCAAGCAGGTACACAAAGCATGTACTACATGCTCCAAGGTCTCACCTCAGGGAAACTTAAAGCTGCAGTTTCCTACTCACCAAATGCATGGTAGCCTGCCAGCCCAAAACTGGCAAATTGCTTTTACTCACATGCCTACTCACAAAAAGCTATGCTACCTCCTAACATTTGTAAATACCTTTTCTGGATGGATTGAAGCCTTTCCCACCTCCAGGGAGACGGCAAACACCGTAGCTTCCCCATTAATTGAGGAAGTCATCCCTCACTTTGGCTTACCTGTGAACATCCAGTCAGACAATGGTCCAGCGTTTACAGCTCTGTTGGTCCAACTGGTGCCGAGTCTCTCAACATCTCCTGGAAACTACACATCCCCTACCACCCTCAGGCCAAACTCACCATCGAGGCCTCTCTGGGCAGCGGTCCCCTTAAACACAAAACTCAACACTTCAACAAACTGAAATAACAGACTTAATAGTCACCAATGTCCCATTATTCAAGGAACACTGCCTGCCATGGCCACGACTCTTTCCCTAAAGTCACTTGTAACAACACTATGAATGTGACTTCCTCCATTACTATAACCAAGGAGGGATTCTTCTGGTGTACCGGAACACTAATAAAAACTATCAACTCTTCCTCTCCTTTTCCTTGTATACCTGCCACTTTAATACCTCAACTAAAAGTTTACAGACAAACTGAGCTACTGTCACTCCTTTTTCCTTCGCCTAGCCACCAGAGCAAATGCGCCGTCTTTCTCCCGGTAGTAGTTGGCCTGTCCCTTGAGTCAGCCACGGCGGCAGCAGGATTAGGCAGCGGGGCCCTTGGCCACAGCATTACTGTGGCTACTGAACTGGAAAACAAACTACGTGCAGCAATTAACGCCTAGGCTGCGTCCCTGGCCTCCCTCCAACGACAAATCACGTCGTTGGCTCAGGTAACCCTCCAAAATAGGAGAGCCTTAGACTTAACTAATGGTAGAAAAAAGAGGTACCTGCTTGTTTCTCCAGAAACAGTGTTACTACTACATCAATAAGACAGGCCTTGTAAAAGAAAATGTCAACAATCTCTATCGCCTCAGAAACAATCTCCACAAAAGACAGAACATGCTTAATTTGCCTCTTAACTGGTGGCGGTCCCCTGTGCTCACCTGGCTGGCCCCCATCATCACCCCTCTTACCATAGTTTGTCTTTTACTAATGGTAGCGCCTCTCTTTCTCAAGTGTTTATGGGCCCATATAAAAAAACTCCAGGGTACCTGTAAACCAGATACTACTAGATTCCTGTGTCCAACTCCCAATTGAGACACCAGCCAACTGACCCCTTCCCCATGTTGCCTCTACCCAGCAGGAAGTAGCCAGAAAGAAACAACGTCCTATATCATCAAAAGGGTCAGAATGTAAGGCCGGTTACCTTGCCGGGAGGTCGGACACGCCCATCCCTCCTGGCACCAGGAAATTGCGTCATCACTTTGCGACCAGCATCTAGCCCACTGCGAAGCCTCTCCAACACCCACCCCTGAAGCAAACTCTACACCGAACACCTAGTCCCCCCGCCCAAAAAATTTCAGAAAAGCCCCGCAAAACCATACCCAATAGCACTTTGCCCCATTTAGGTCATTCTTCCCCAAAGCTGCCCACTGACCAAAGATCCCACCTACCACCAGTAGTAACTGGCCCCGTAAACGTCCTGTGTCCCAGTATCCAGTCAAGTGCCTTATGCTTTGTCTCCCCTGTATCCAATCAAATGCCTTCACCCCCTATAAAAACCCTTGCCCTAAAAAGTTAAGCGCAACTTCTCTGGTCCCCCCTTTCCAGACCACAGAGCCTCGCCTGGAAACTTAATAAGTTAGCATTAATTTTCCTAGGCTGGTCTCAGTTTCCTCATTTTAAACTCAGCAATAACCCTTACACAAGTGATCCTCCTGCCTCAGCCTCCTGAGTAGCTGTGACCACAGATACGCACCACACCAGCTAATTTTTTTGTTTTTAGTACAGACCGGGTTTCACCCTGTTGGCCAGGCTGGTCTCAAACTCCTAGCCCGAAGCAGTCTGCCCTCCTCAGCCTCTCAAAGTGCTAATATTACAGGCATGAGCTACAGTGCCCAGCCAGATTTCTTTCTTTTAACGGTGAAAAAATCAAAACAGTATTACATGACAGATGCAAATTCTGTAAAATTTAAATTTTACTTTTTCTAAATACGTTTTTACAGGAACACAGACCCAGATCCATTGATTTCTATATTATCTAAGGCTGCTTTTCCCCTATGCTGGAAGAGACAGGTATTTGTCAAAAAGACCATATGGGCTGGAATGCTGAAAGTTTCCAGAAAAAGTTTCTTTACTCCCACTTTCTTCCAGTGTCTCTTGAACTTTAATGTCCATACATACCACCTTGAGAACTAGTTACAATTCAGATTCTGTTTCAGTGGATCTGGGCTGAGGCCTAAAATTCTGCAGTTAATAAGCAGCAGGTGATGCCATGGCTGCTGGTCCACAGACCACACTTTTAGTAGTGAGAATCAACTCCAGTGTGTCTCTACATGTCGATCTGAACCAGCAGCGCAGCACCTGGGGATGTGTTGGGAATGGAGATACTCAGGCCCCACCCAGACCTACTAAACTAAAAATCTGAGTGGGGCCCAGAAAGCTGCATTTTATAGTAACAAGCTATCGGCCAGCACAGTGGCTCATGCCTGTAATCCCAGCACTATGGGAGGCCAAGGCAAGTGGATCACCTGAGGTCAGGAGTTTTAGACCAGCCTGGTCAATATGGTGAAAGACCATCTCTACTAAAAATATTTTTTAAATTAGCCGAGTGTGATGTTGCACACCTGTAATCCCAGCTACTCAGTCTAAGGTGGAAGAATTGCTTAAACCCAGGAGATGGAGGATGCAGTTACCCAAGATCATGCACGGCACTCCAGCCTGGGAGACAGAGTGAGATTCCATCTCAATCAATCAACCAAATATATTAAGCTAGCCAGGTGATTCTGATGCAGGCTTGAATTTGAACACCATCTCTCCTGGAGGTCCAGACTGCGAGATTTAAAGTAAGACTAAGAAAATTCAGTGTCGGCATTGACACTTTCACAAATGCTGAAAAGGCTAGAACTTCCTTAAAGATTCCACCTGCAACTCAGCTAACATGAAGCAGGTGGTAGTTTAACAGATAAGTTTCATATTTATAAAACTGTTAACACTGCTTCACAGAAACTTGCAAGAAAAATTTGTCAACCTGACCAAGGAGGAATAGTTGTAATGAGCACAACATTACAAAAAAGAATGACAGAGTTAATAGTAAAAGACAGAAAAGACATTGGGCATGATCTGAAGTCATCCTTCACCATTAACTGTTTTTAACTGTGCTTAAAAGGGAATTTCCATAGTCCATATCTATATGGTCTCTTGATATGGGACCAGCTTTGCAAAATGGTAAGTTGCATTCTTTTTTTTTGAGATTGAGTTTCGCTCTTGTTGCCCAGGCTGGAGTGCAGTGGCGTGATCTCAGCTAACTGTAACCTCTGCCTCCTCACTTCTAGTGATTCTCCTGCCTCATCCTCCTGAGTAGCTGTGATTACAGACATGAGCCACCACACCCAGCTAATCTTGTGTTTTTAGAAGAGACAGGGTTTTATCATGTTGGTCAGGCTCGTCTCGAACTCCTGACCTCAAGTGATCCACCCCTGCTTCTGCCTCCAGAAGTGCTGAGATTATAGCTGTGAGCCACTGTGCCCAGCTTGCACTGTTGTCTTTAAACTTCTCAAAGCCAGCTAGGCAGGGATAGACCTGTCACCATACCCCAGGGTAGGCACCAGAACACTCAGTGTAGCATTGATCATGATACTAAAAAACGGGGAACAACTTGTTTTTGCAATGAATGTGAGAAAGGTAATTCCAGCAGGGCACATCCACGTGCCAGAGAAGCATGCATCATGAACACAAATGAAGCAAGCCAGGTATGGCCCCGGTCTACCTGCAGACCCAGCTACTTGGGAAGCTAAAGCAGGAGGATTACTTGAGCCTAGGAGTTCAAGACTGTAGTGAGCTATGATCACAATACTGTACTCCAGCCTGGGGGACAGAGCGTGATCCCATTTCAAAACCAAAACTAAAAAAAAAAAAACAAAAACAAAAAGCAGGTCAGAATGAACTCAGATGAGATACTATTAACGACACAAAGAGAACTGTGTACAGTATGATCCCATGTAAATCTGTAAAAATATTTTTTAAAAACCTATATATTTGTACATTTTATTTTAAAAGTATACACAAAACTGTCCCTTTGGAGGAAAGGAACTGATGGAATAGAAGATATTATACTTTTTATTTTATATCTTTCTGTATTTTTTTTCTTTCCTACAGTAGATGACAAGTATTTGTTTAGCATCTGCTGTGCATTGTTTTATGTACTGAGGATACAGCAGCACACCTGGAGCTGACATTCTAGTGGGGAAAGACAATAAAATAAGTATACTTTAAAAAATTCTTACTTCTAATGTTTTTGTTTTTTGTGAGACAGGGTCTCGCCCTTTCGCCCAGGCTATAGTGCAGTGGCTCAATTTTGGCTCACTGCAACCTCTGCCTCCCAGGTTCAAAAGATTCTTATGTCTCAGCTTCCTGAGTAGCTGGGATTATAGGCATGAAGCACCAGGCCCACCTAATTCTTTTTTTTTTTAAAGCGAAAACAGGGTTTTATGAGGTTGGCCAGACTGGTCTTGAGCTCCTGGAGTAAAGTGATCCATCTACCTTGGACTTCCAAAATGTTCGGATTACAGGTATGAGCCACCATACCGAGACCAAAATAAGTAAATTTTAGAGTGTTTTTAGACCATGCCATATCTGTGGTCTAACCACACTTGAAATATGGTCCACGGGACACTGACAATCCACACTTTGTGACCAGCTGGTGATAATATGAGAAGGCAGCACCATAATGGAGATCAACCATGGCACGAGGCATGCCATACAGCTCAGCTCACACTTTTTTTCTTACAAGGCTTTCTTAATGCAGGAAGCAGAAGGCACTTGTTCTCATCCTGGAACAAACGCCTTACCCTGCCATGTTGGCCAGGCTGGTCTCGACCTGGCCTCAAGTGATCTGCCCGCCGTGGCCTCAAAAGTGCTGGGATTACAGGCATGAGCCACTGTGCCTGACTGCCATCTGCTCATTTATTAAAACCCCCTGTGATTCACTTGCAACCAAGACTGAGAATCCCTGGTGCAGATTGCCTCCCTGTGTCCAGGAATGATCTGCAGCCCCCACTTCCCTTCCAGGCATGTCTATGTCTCCTTTTTGTGAGACCCTGCATTTTTGAGTTTTGCTTTTATTTATGTTACCTGAGCCTGTTCCCACAGTCTCCCTGACCATGCTGCCGGCTGCACATTTATCCCTTTTCTGTATTCCATCCTGGGTCCTCTCTCCCACCTCTTTTGGGGTCAGCTCTTTGGTGCCTTAAATTTTGCTGCTTTCTCTCTTGGCACCAAAGAATGGGGCAGCCAGTGCAGAACAGGGGCTGTAGTCATCATTATCACTAAGGTATTGTGAACCTGGAAACAGATATGATTTATTTCAACACAGCAGAGTGCCCAAGGACCCTTGACAAATGTTGTCTGTCTTTGTCATTGTTAATGTTCTGGTGATTATTGATGCTGGGTGGATTCTTCCTGGGATTGGGGCAGACACCCAGCTGTTCTGTCGCTTGGTGTTTTTATCAGGGTCCTTCCTTAAGTCTGCAGCCAAGGCATCTGCCAGGGCTGGCGTCTCATCTCAAGACTCAACTGGGGAAGCAAAGCTCACCCCAGTTTTTCTTATATTGAAATACTTCCTTATTATGGTGGAAACAGCCAGTGCCCCTGGTACCTTTTACAATGAACTCTCGGGTGGTATCTGTGATCTGGAAACTAAAGGGTTAATTCCTGGCACTGCAGGGGTCCCGGGGTCTCTGCCTGGTGGCTGATGACCTTGTCAAACTGATTATCTATTTTAAATATCACCTCTTGCAGTGCTTGGGAACCAGGAAGCTATGCCCTTTCCTTCCTGCAGTTCCTTACATCCTGGTCCTGCAAAGTGAGCTTCACACAGCAGAGATACTGTTATCTATGCTGGATTTTACCCATCGCTGCTTGTACAAGATGCTGGCTCAGTCCAAACAGCACAACAACTTTTTGAAGCATACATAAGTTTCAATATTAAATCGATCAGGTGAAAGAAAGGAGATGAGAGATTGAAGATTAACTCAATGAAATAAAGCAGGAAGGCAAGGTTAGAGAAAAAAGATTGAAAAGAAATGAACAAAGACTCCAGGAAATATGGGATTATGTGAAAAAACCAAATCTATGTTTAATCGGTGTACCTGAATGTGAGAGGGAGAATAAAACCTAGTTGGAAAACACTCTTGAGGATATTATCCAGAAGTTCCTTAACCTAGCAAGGCAGGCCAACATTCAAATTCGGGAAATACGGAGAACACAGCAAAGATAAACTTCCAGAAGCCCAACCCCAAGGCACATACTTGTCAAGATTCACCAGGGTTAAAATGAAGGAAAAACTGCCAAAGGCACCTAGAGAGAAACATCAGGTTGCCCACAAAGGGAAGCACATCAGACTCACACCAGATCTCTTGGCAGAAACCCTACAAGTCAGAAGAGAGTGGGGGCCAATATTTGATGTCCTTAAGGAAAAGAATTTGCAACCCAGAATTTCATATCCAGCCAAATTAAGCTTCATAAGCGAAGAAGAAATAAAATCCTTTACAGATCAGCAACTGCTGAGAGATTTCATCACCGCCAGGCCTGCCTTACAAGAGCTCCTGAAGGAACCGCTAAACATATAAAGGAACAACCAGTACCAGCCACTGCAAAAACATACCAAATTGTGAAGGCAATAGACACTGAAGAAACTACATCAACTAATGGGCAAAACTAGCTAGCATCAAAATGACAGAATCAAATTCACACATAACACTATTGACCTTAAATGTAAATGGGCTAAATGCTCCACTCAAAAGACACAGAGTGGCAAATTGGATAGAGTCAAGACGAATTGGTACGCTGTATTCAGGAGATCCATCTTATGTGCAGACACACATAGGCTCAAAATAAAGGAATGGAGAAAGATTTACCAAGCAAATGCAGAGCTAAAAAGAGCCAGAGTTGCAATCCTAGTCTCTGATAAAACAGACTTTAAACCAACAAAGATCAAAAGAGACCAAGAAGGGCATTACATAATCGTAAAGGGATCAATGCAAGAGGAAGAGCTGACTATCCTAAATATTATGCACCCCATACAGGAGCACCCAGATACATAAAGCAAGTTCTTAATGACCAACAAAGACACTTAGACTCCCACACAGTAATAGCGAGAGACTTTAACACCCCACTGTCAATATTAGATCAGAGAGACAGAAAATTAACAAGGATATCCAAGATTTGAACTCACATCTGTACCAAGTAGACCTAACAGACATCTACAGAACTCTCCACCCCAGATCCAAAGAATATACATTCTTCTCAGCGACACAAGACACTTACTCAAAAATTGACCACATAATTGGAAGTAAATCACTCCTCAGCAAATGCAAGACAGGAATCATAACAACCAGTCTCTCAGACCACAGGGCAAGCAAATTAGAACTCAGGATTAAGAAACACACTCAAAACCGCACAACTACATTTAAACCGAACAACCTGCTTCTGAATGACTATGGAATAAATAATGGAAATCAAGGCAAGAAAAAAAATGTTGTTTGAAACCAGTAAGAATGAAGACACAATGTACCAGAATCTCTGGGACACAATTAGTGTCTACGGGGAAATTTATAGCACCAAATACCCACATGAGAAGTGAGGAAAGATCTAAAATCGATACCTTATTGTCACAATTAATAGAACTAGAGGAGCAAGATCAAACAAATTCAAAAGATAGCAGAAGACAAGTAATAACTAAGTTCAGAGCAGAAATGAAGGAGAGACAAAAAAAAAAGTTAAAAAAAAATGAGTGAATCCAGGAGCTGGTGTTTTGAAAAGATCAACAAAACAGACCACTAAGCAGACTAAGCGAAAAGAGAGAAGAATAGATGTAATAAAAAGTGATAAAGGGGATATCACCACTGATCCCACAGAAATACAAACTACCATCAGAGATTACTACAAACACCTCTTGCAAATAAACCAGTAAATCTAGATGATATGGATAAATTCCTGGACACATGCACCTCCCAAGACTAAACCAAGAAGAAGTTAAATCCCTGAATAGACCAAAAACAAGGTCTGTAATGGAGGCAGCAATTAATGGCCAACAAAACAAAAGTCCAGGACCAGACAGGTTCACAGCCGAATTCTACAACAGGTAAAAAGAGGAGCTGGTACCATTCCTTCTGAAACTATTCCAAACGATACAAAAAGAGGGAATCTAACCTAACTCATTTTATGAGACCAGCATCATCCTGATACCAAAATCTTGGCAGAGACAACTAAAAAAGACAATTTCAGGTCGATATCCATGATTAACATCGATGGGAAAATCCTGAATAAAATAGTGGCAATCCAAATCCAACAGAAAATCAAGAAGCTTATCCATCATCATCAAGTCAGCTTCATCCCTGAAATGCATGGCTGATTGAACATACTCAAATCTATAAACATAATCCATCACATAAACAGAACAAAGATAAAAACCACATGATTATCACAGATGCAGAGAACACCTTCTACAAAATTCAACAGCCCTTTACGCTGAAAACTCTCAGTAAACTAGGTATCGATGGAGCATATCTCAAAATAAGTTCTTGTCCGGGCAATCAGGCAAGAAAAAGAAAGAAAGGATATTCTGCTAGGAAAAGAGGAGGACAAATTGTCTCTATTTGCAGATGACATAACTGTGTATTTAGAAGACCCCATCGTCTCAGCCCAGAATCTCCTTAAACTGATAAGCAAATTCAGCAAAGTCTAAGAATACACAATTGATGTGCAAAAGTCATAAACATTCGTATACACCAATAACAGCCAAATCATGAGTGAACTCCCATTAACAGTAGTTATAAAGAGAGTAAAATATCTAGGAATACATCTAACAAGGGATGAAAGGACCTCTTGAAGAACAACACACCATTGCTCAAGGAAATAAAAGAGGACACAAATAGATGGGAAAACATTCCATGCTCATGGTTAGGAAGAATCAATATTGTTAAAGTGTCCATACTGCCCAAAATAATGTATACATTCAATGCTACCCCATCAAGCTACCATTGACTTTCTTCACAAAATTGGAAAAAACTATCTTAAACTTCATATGGAACCAAAAGAGAGGCTGCATGCCCAAGATAATCCTAAGCAAAAAAACAAACAACAAAAAAACAAAGCAGGAGGCATCATGCTACCTGACTTCAAACTACACTACAAGGCTATAGTAATCAAAACAGCATGGTACTGATACCAAAACAGAGATATAGACGAGTGGAAGAGAAGCCTCAGAAGTAATGCTACACATCTACAACTATTTGATCTTTGACAAACCTGACAAAAGCAAGCAATGGGGAAAGGACTCCCTATTTAATAAATGGTGTTGGGAAAACTAGCTAGCCATCTGCTGGAAGGTGAAACTGCATCCCTTCTTTATACCTTATACACAGATTAACTCCAGATTTATTAAAGATTTAAACATCAGACCTAACACCATAAAAACCCTAGAAGAAAACCTAGGATATACCATTCAGGACACAGGCATAGGCAAGAACTTCATGACTAAAACACCAAAAGCAATGGCAACAAAAGCTAAAACAGTCAAGTGGGAGTTAATTAAACTTAAGAGCTTCTGCACACCAAAAGAAACAATCATTAGAGTAAACGGGAACCAACAGAATGGGGAAAAATTTTTGCAATCTACCCATCTGACAAAAGGCTAATATCTAGGATCTAGAAAGAAAGTTACAAGAAAAAACCCATCAAAAAGTGGACAAAGGATATGAACAGACGCTTCTTAAAAGAAGACATTTATGCAGCCAACAAACATAAAAAAAAAGCTCATCATCACTGGTCATTAGAGAAATGCAAATCAAAATCACATTGAAATACCATCTCATGCCAGTAAGAATGGCGATCACCAAAAAATCATTTTTATTTTTTAGATGATGGAGAGGATGTGGAGAAATAGGAACGAATTTACACTGTCTGCAGGAGTGTGAATTAGTTCAGCCACTGTGGAAGACAGTATGGCAATTCCACAAGGTACAGAACTGGAAATACCATTTCACCCAGCTGTCCCATTACTGGATATGTACCCAAAGGATTATAAATCATTCTGTTATAAAGACACATGAACACATATGTTTGTTGCAGCACTGTTTACAATAGCAAAGGCTTGTAACCAACCCAAATGCCTATCAATAATAGACTGGATAAAGAAAATGCGGCACATATACACCATGGAATACTATGCTGCCATAAAAAAGAATGGGTTCATGTCCTTTGCAGGGATGTGGATGAAACTGGAAACCATCATTCTCAGAAAACTGACACAACAGAAAACCAAATACTGCATGTTCTCACTCATCAGTGGGTGTTGAACAGTAAGAAAACAAAGACACAGGGAAGGGAACATCACACACCGGGGCCTGTTGGGAATAAGGGAGGAATAGCAGGGGGTGGAGGGATTGGGAAGGGATAACATTAGGAGAAATACCTAATGCAGATTACAGGGGGATGGATGCAGCCAATCACCATAGCACATGTATACAGAACGTACGCAACAAACCTGTACGTTCTGTATATGTGCCCCAGAACTTAGTATAATTTTTAAAAATAAATAAATCAGATGCAGTTTTGTTATGCTTCCCAAGTGGTTCTCAAACTGCTGCACTCAAGCAACCTCAAACTCCCAAGTAGCTGGGACTACAGGTGTATATCACCACATCCAGCTATTTTTTTCTACAATTTGTAATATTTTAGTCTCACTACTGAACCAATAATATAAATAGAGGAACAATCTCTCCTACCAAGTATATACTACCCAAATAATAAGTGTCCAAGAAAAACAGCTATAGTTGTACAGTTTTTCAACTAAAAGATGCCAGGGAAATTCCATGATTGCCACATGTAATTTGATCCACTGAAGATTTATACTGCCAAAAATATATATATCACACTAGTATGATTTTAAAGTCAGAGTATTAATATTTAATTAAACCTTAACCAAATTTCATATTTTCTCTATTGGGGAAAGCATTTCCCAATGTGATTTTTCTGTTGCTATGTATTCTCCAGTTCATTTTTGTTCAGCCCCCACCCTGTCACAATTCTTATCAATCTTTTGTTAGTTACCAACGTTAAATAAAAATTTTTAATCAACTAGCTATATGTCTATCGTTCTCTCTAACCAACTTTCCATAAACATCATAAAACAGTAATAGGTAAACTACTGCCAAATTTTAAAAGTAAATACTATGCAAAAGCTGATTGAGTGAGAAAATTTTGCAAGAGGCCACTTTACCTTGGTAGTAACAGTCAAGTCTTCATCAGCTGGTTTCGGGCATGAATCCACACACAGTTCATGGAAAATGCCTTAGAGCAAAAATATGCAATATAAATGAGCAAGTTGATCTTTTAACAAAATTTTTAACTGCAAGTTCATATTCAGCTTCCCCCTCCAAAAAACAAAAACATAATCTGGGAAAAGGTCAGCCATCTGTATATAAAATAACATTTCTTGATACAATTAAAATATGGCCTCTGTTCTAAAAATAGACTTTGGTTACCTATTTCTGCCTCCAGCTGTCTCAATCTATAAAATATTCATTGAAAACTAACTTTGAGCTCCGTAACAAATAGTGACAGACAATATATTTGCAGAGCTTGACAGTAACTTACCCTCACAAATTATCTGTCCTGAAGCAGAACATCAAACTAAATTAATGGATGACATAACTTTTATCACCTAAACTGGAAGGAACCTTATGACCTAAAACAAGGTAGAAAGATCCACTGTCTCTTGTCCATTATCTATTTCTGGTTAAAAGACTAAACTGTGTCACTTGAAAATGGCAGTCTTGATTCCTCAGCATGAAAACCACTTAAGGTCCCAATGCTTTCCTTTGTCTTAAAGAGTACAGAGAATCCCCTACTGTATTTGAAATGTGTGAGAGCTAAATGTACAAAAGTCTAATAATGAAGGTGTATTTTTTTAGGATACTCTTCCCAGAAAGATTAAAACATTAACAATTATAAAAATCCAATTATTTTCACTCTATAAATCCTACCTTATTCAGGACCTCATCAACTAATATGCCCTTAAAACCTTCATAGGCACTCAGATAATCCAATGAGAGAGACTGCTGGAAAAACAGAGTCCTGGCAGTTGTACCTCTGTTTCCCTAAGTACTATCTAAATACCTGTCTTCCTATGGGTTCCCGCTTCCAGATTCCACTTATTCAGGGCTCCATGGCAGTTTCCAATTTTCAAATCTTCAGTCTTTGAAAGCACAGACTGCTGTGAAGATGGCCTGAAATGGCCAGGAGTAGTAGTGCTCTATATCCCTGCTCCTGAATAACATCCTAACTGGAGTCTCTATGAACTACCAGCACAGACACCTCCAACTGCCCACCTGAACTTCATGACTGAGTTGACAGCCAATGATGCCCCTGACCCAGTCTATGTGGATATGGGAACGACATCAGTGAATTGGGAAGAGAGGCAGAGATGAGGAGACCCCTGCCCTGCGGAACAGATCTGTGTAGTTCAGCCATCTGGGGCCCATCTGTACCCAAGGTGCTCTGAGCCGCCTCTGTAAGTCAGGACAGAATTAGATGATACCACATTTCTGTCTGCTGTAGAGACTCCTCCCAGTGTCTCCAAATGTTTTAGCATCTCACAGCAAAAATCTTCAAGTTTGTCAGTTCTTGATTTAAAAAGAGCACAGCAATCTGTTTAGAGCTTCCTTGAGCCCTGTATTTTAATGTGCCTTCATACATAATTCCCAATATCTTGTGTCCTTCATCTTTATAATTTATCAGACTTTTCATAAACCCCAGTATTCTATTTTTTTTTTGAATAATCCATATCCTGTGTCGTTTCTCTTCAAACTTGGCCTTCCCCTGCTCACTCCATTCTTAGCCATTTCCATTGGGTTCACCAGCTAATTCCATTCTCATTCTATCCACTGAGTGCACCAGATTCACTCCTCCTTTGTATTATTAAAACACATGCCAGGCCAGGCGTGGTGGCTCACACCTGTAGTCCCAGCACTTTGGGAGGCCAAGGCGGACAGATTACCTGAGGTCAGGAGTTCGAGACCAGACTGACCAACATGGAGAAACCCTGTCTCTACTAAAAATACAAAATTATCCGTGCAGGGTGGTACATGCTTGTAATTCCAGATAGTCAGGAGGCTGAGGCAGGAGAATCGCTTGAACCCAGGAGGTGAAGGTTGTGGTGAGCCAAGACTGTGCTATTGCACTCCAGTCTGGCAACAGGAGCAAAACTCTGTCTCAAAAAACAACAAAACATGCCAATAGACTAAAAAAAGAAGATTATTGGGCTTTAAAAAGATTTCCAATCTCATTTCTACCATGTCTTATGTCCAAAAAAACAGCATCTTAATCTCTTTGAGTCCCAAGTTCTCTATCTAGAAAATCACTTGACCAGAACATTCAACACAGATTAAAGTACTAGAAGATATTTTAATTAGTCCTAAGACTCCTTAAATTTCTGTAATTCTGTGTGCTTTTGGTTCTGTCTATAGGAAAACTCGGAATACACAGCAGAATTTGAAAACATTACAAAAAAAACACCAAGGAAGAAAAGTCATGGAAAAATAATAAAGCATTATGAAAGCGGGCAGAAATACTAGCCTATAGGAAAAAAAAAACGGAAGTTAAATAATTTCTCTCCAAGACTTGCCAAATTTCGGTTTTGTAAAACTTCCAGTCCTATCACCAAACCGTTATTCTGCCCTAAAGGCTTTGGTGGTTAATTAAAAAAAAAAAAAAAAAAAAAAAAAGATGCTGGTTACCACAAAAATTGTCAAATTTTCTAGGACAAACTCAAGGACTAACCTCATTTCTAACAGTAACCTAAAATGAGAGTTTAACTTACATAAACTCATTAATTTAGACATTAATTAAAATAATTTATCTAAATAATCTTATTTAGACCTATACCTTGATCAAAGTGCTGCACAGATATCTATCAGTCTGTGCTGAGGAGCAAAAGAAAAGATTTGAAAGCCAGATAGGCTGACGGTCAAACTGTGGGTCAGCTACTGTGTTAACTGTGGGATCATGATCCAGTTAATGAACCTCTCTAAACCACAGTTGCCTATTTAATAAACAATGGGTTATAAGAAAACAGACGTTGTGATGGCTTTATGAGATAAATGCATGGCACATAATAGGGTGGTTAGCCCAGAATACAACACTCAATAAATACTAGTTTCTTCCAACTATGTTTTCTAACTTAACATAATTTTTTAAATCTGTAAAATCCTACACCTCACAGCAGATTCATCAGAACTCCCAGAATCTATTAAAGGAAAAAGTAAAATGAATTGTAAATCAATAATATATAGAATATTAAAAACATAAGAAGGCACAGTCGTGCATGCCTGTAATCTCAACTACTTGGGAGGCTGAGGAAGGAGGATCACTTGAGAAACCCAGAAGTTTGAGACCATTTTGGGGAACATAGGAAGACTACCTTCCTAAAAAACATTATGCACACTTGTGTGTAAGCTTTAGACCATTTTTCTTTAATGTATAGGACTGATACTTTATTTCAAAGCATTCCTTTGGGAGCATACCTGAGACCTTGTTAGAATTAATATAAATTATAACTACTGGTATGTGATTAGTGCAGTAAAAACGTACTTCCCTTACTTTGTATTTATTAAATGCAAAGAATAAATTTATCAAAATTTGATATCTGCAAGTGAACTGCAGTACACAAGTCATCTTAGACAAACCACATGAGATTCACTAAAAATGGTATAGTTATTGGAACAGTGTGATGAGTGACCAGTGTCAAAGAGCAGGATTTCCTAACCAAAATATGAAGGGCAGTTAAAACAGAGTATACAGTAATTCCCTTATCCACATGTGTGGAAAAGACATACTTGCCACGTTTTTCTCTGCTCTCACATCACAGAAACAATCATCAACAAAGAAGGCTTCCATGATCAAACGTGTGGAGGGTTTTTCCCCACCAACAAGCAAGCAAGCATTTCTGCAGATGATACAAGCTGGGTGTCCTCTAATTCGGTTCTCGTACAGTTTCTACAGATAGCATCAGATTCCACAGGTAAAGGGCTCAGTCCCATGAGACTACCTCCCTACATCAGTCCTAAGTCTGAAACTCCAGAACTCTGACCAACTGGCTTCAATTTGGGGTTCAGTTGAGGTTCCCAGGATTCTTTCTTTGGGTTAGATTGAATTGCTGGAATGGCTTAAAGTACTCAGAGAAACACATTGACCAGTTTGCTACGAATGACACTACAAAAGGTACAGATGAAGAGATGCACAGTGCAAAGTGTGGGGGAAATGGGATGAAGCTTCCATGCCCTCCCAGGACACAGCATCCTCCAGGAACCTCCATGTATTCAGCCAACTGGAAGCTCTCTAGGCCCAGTCCCTTTGGGTCTTTATGAAAGCTTTATTACATACGCACCATGGATTAAGTAAATCACTGGCCGTTGGTGACTGAAAACCTGCAGGCCTTCTCTTCACCCCAGAGTCTGCAGAGTGAGAAAGATCTCAAGCCTCTAATCAATGTCTTCACAATAATGATCAGTTGCCATCCTTAATGTACCTAGGGGCTTCCAGCCGTCAATCATTACCATACAAAAAGACATCCATTTGGAATTTCTAACTAATTTAAGAATTGTACACCAAGACATGAGTCAACGTCCAAACACAATTTACATTTGCAGTTTTTATTTCTGTGGTTACAGCTGACAGTCAACTGTATTCCAAGAATATCATGGAAAACTTAAGAAATAAACATGTTATAAGTTTTAGTGTGCCATTCTGAGAAGTGCAGTGTAACCTTGAGCCCCCTCCATCTAGACCAGGATGTGAATTATCCCTTCGTTCAGTACATCCATACTGCATATGCTGTTCACCCATCAGTCACCAACACTGTCTCCTGTTGCCAGCCATCAACATCATGAAGGCCTGAAGATCCAGGGTCACTCACAGCTCATGATCTTTTTTCCGACATAGATTCAGGGGGTGCACAGTGACCTAACACCGCATGACAATGCCTACATCATTCACCTCACTGCGTCTCATTACGCAGGCACTGTATCACTTCACATCATCACAGGAAAAAGGGTGAGAACCGTAACAATATATTTTATAATGAGTTATTCTTGTTAATTTCTTACTGTGCCTAATTTATAAATTAAATGCTATTATAGATATACTTATGTAGAAAAAATGGTATGTGATTCAGTACTATTTGTGGTTTCCGGCATTTACTGGGAGTCTTGACATGTATCTCTTACATTTAAGGGGGAACTACTGCACTTATTTTTTTGAACACAACACAGCCTCCCTAGCTCTGCCGTTAAAACCGTTCAGGTTAGGATACAACAACTTATCACCAGAAGTCAGCAAAACATAGGAATCAGACCAGAAACAAGGATCCTTGCAAAAACTCTCCAGCTGCCAGTGGAGAAGAGCTCAAGAGAGATCAATGTGTTACCCTGGCCAATACTCTTCTGGGGAAGGCGCTGGGTGGTTTACTTAGCTGTAGCTGTATGCTCAGCTCTACGAATAACAAGGTCCAAATTCACCTGCAATTTCACTTCTGACAGAGAGAACCACTGGAAAGATCACTCCTTTAAGAGCTTATCCACTCCAAATCACACTTCACATTCAGAGAGAAGCTTAAGAAACACTGGCGAGGTGTGGCAGGCTGCCAGGCAGTACTATCTGATATGAAAAATATATAGAAGGAAAACTATCACTGCCCTCTTGCCACCAGAATGTGCCAATGCTTTCCCTTCTCCTTAGCAGGAAAAAGAAAAATTCTTTTTTAACCTCACATAAAGCAAAATTGTGTGAATTCCTTGCCATCCCTCATGATAGAGAATCTAGTCAGGTGAGTCATGTCATCATAATAAGGACTGTTTTCAAACTCATCCCTCAAAGGAAGAGGATCAGTGAGGAGCATGGGTATTTACCTATAGCATTCACTGCCTGATCTTATTTCCAACTGAAAGTACTTACGGAAGACTTTGTGATTCCAGTTTTATCAAGTACAACCTCTTGAACTTGTTCCCTTCCAAGCAACAGAGAGTATATGTGAACCCACCCCATAAACAAAGATGCTCCAGGTTGTGCTGTGTGGTAATGCATGCTGTCATTTTCCTCAACCCTTTCCATTATGTGGCAAGTATCTACACAAAACATGTTTTCTAAATATGTAAAGCACATGGCATCAGATCTTGTGATGTAACAGAAGAAAAACAAAAGGACAAAGTATATCTTAAATGACTACATTCAATTACCATAGAACTTTAATTTTTTAACTAGTCAAAATATATCCACTCTATTATTTCAACTATATGACTCTTCTGCAAAAAGTAAAAGTATGAAGACAGAAAAGATCAGTGGTTGAATTGCTAGGAAGAAAGGGAGAGATGAACAGGCATAGTGTTCAGAATTTTTAGGTCAGTGAAACTGTTCTGTCTATAATATTAACAGATACATGTCAGTATACATGTGTTCAAATTCACAGAATGTACAGTATTAAGAATGAAGCCTGATGTCAACTATGAACTTTGAATGACTATAGTGTGTCAATGTAGGTTGATCAGCTGTAACAAATGTACCACTTTGGTGCAAAATACTAATAATGGGAAAGGCCATGCATGTGTGGGAGGCATGGAAAATAATGGGAAATCTCTGTACCTTCCTCTCAGTTTTGCTGTGAACCTAAAACTGCTCTAAGAAATAAAGTTATTGATCTACAAAAGATTCTCATTGTCTTTGCATCCCAGTATTTCCAGAACAAAAATTAAAATGAAAAATAAAAGATATTCACTGAACCTGTTATTATAATATATTTAAGCAAGACATCATGACCCCCCACATTGGAGATCATTAAAGACCAACGTGATAGCATGTCGGCATTATTTCTGAAATTGAAATATAGAAAATATGTAAAACAAATAAATTTAATGTCATGCTCAGGCAAGAATATATTGATAAAATGATTGAATATTTTATCTTATTTCACAATTCTAAACAGGGATTTAGCACAGTATGAAAACTAGATTATTCATGTATGAAAATAAAAGACAATTTTTATTCTATTTTTAACTCAGAAATTATTGGGCTTATTTAATTAATTAATTAATTAATTTAAGATGGGGTTTCACCGTGATGGCCAGGCTGGTCTTGAACTCCTGACCTCAGGTGATCCACCCACCTCGGCCTCCCAAAGTGCTAGGATTACAGGCATGAGCCACCATGCCTGGCCCGCTTATTTAATTTAACAATTTCACTGAAAGGATAATGAGATAAGGAGGACAGATTGTAATTACCTAATACTGCTCTGGTAACTTACAATGAAATACCTGTTAGTCACCAAAACTCAAAAAAGTAACCAGCATTGCAACTAAGGATGGATCATACCATAGAAACTAGTGCCAAATTACCTTATCTTATATTATTTGCTGTTAAAATGAAATTTTTAAACAACACCAAATATTAAGTTGGGGCTAAAACTTTTGTGCAGAAAAGATTTCACATAGCAGGCAAAAGACTGACATCCTTACAAAGGCCCACATGCAAGGCTGGCCCCTTGGTGGGTGTTTAGGAAATTGAAATTGAGAGGGTTCCCACCATTCCCTGAGAAGAATGGCTCACTGTGTCTGAAGTGTTTGCAGAAACAATGTGGTTACTCTGAACAGATGCTTTGCTTCTGGGAGTCTGGAATGTGGGTATGTGTGAGGGAGTGTGACCTCTATTTAAAAATCTTGGGTACTGAGTCTCTAACGACATTCTGGTACTGGTAGACATCACTGCACATGTGTTGCCAAAATCTGAGGCTGGGAGAATTAAGCAGTTGCTGGGAACTTCACAAGAGAGAACTCCTGGAAACTCGTGTCTGGTTTCCTCCAGACTTGACCACATGCACCTTTTCCCTCTAATTTTGCCTGTACCCTCTGATTGTAATAAATTAAAGATTTGAGTATATTTTCTGAGTACTGTGAGACCTACTGAATCACCAAACTTGGGGGTGGTCTTGGAAACCCTTGACACAAATGCATCATATAAGATTTT
>PVKV010002512.1:147707-166680 GCA_004027835.1 Alouatta palliata
CCATCCTGGTCAACATGGTGAAACCCCGTCTCTACTAAAAATACAAAAATTAGCTGGGCATGGTGGCACGTGCCTGTAGTCCCAGCTACTCGGGAGGCTGAGGCAGGAGAATTGCTTGAACCCAGGAGGCGGAGGTTGCGGTGAGCCGAGATCGCGCCATTGCACTCCAGCCTGGGTAACAGGAGCGAAACTCCGTCTCCAAAAAAAAAAAAAAAAAAGATTTTTATTAAGTTGCTATGATGCACGTAACTGTCATCAAATGGTTATTTCACAGAATAACTTTCCCTAATCTATTTTTATTTTCTTTTTTCTCCTTGATATTTGATTTGGAGATTCTTGTATTTCTCTAAATGAATAAAGCCATAAAAGGAATAAATAATTATTTTAGAAAATAATGTGAAATAAGCAGCAATCCTAGTTTAACCAGAATAAAAAATAATCTTGATGATTGACAGTATGTTCTACAATATGAATGTTCCTAAAATTAAAAAAAAAAAATGAAAAGGTAGTCAATTTTCTGCAATTCAATTGGGGCTTAATTTCTTTTTATAACTATTGTACAGGCCAGATGCAGCAGCTCATACCTGTAACATCCTAGCATTCTGGGACGCTGATACAGAAGGACTACTTGAGCCCAGAAGTTCCAGACTAGCCTGGGCAATATAGTGAGACCTCATCTAAAAAATAAACAAATACATACATACATACTGTAAAAAGAAAAATTGCTAAGCATGGTGGTGTATACCTGTTGTCCCGGCTACTTGGGAGGCTCAGGAGAAAAGATCACTTAAGGCCAGGAAGCAGACGTTGCAGGGAGCCAAGATTGCACCAGTACACTCAAGTACGGGCAACAGAGGGAGACACTATCTCAAAAATAAACAGATAAATCAGTCAACACATAATTGTGTATCCAGCTAGATGTAACCACACATGACTATGGTTCCAGCTTTTCAGGAGGATGAGGTAGGAGGACTGAATAAGTCCCGAAGTTCAAACCTACAGTGAGCTGTAATTGTACCACTGAATAGATACTGTATCCTAGCCTGGGCAACATAGAAGTACCCCATTTCTTATAATAATAATAATTATTATTATTTAATTAACTTGTATAACTGGAGAACTCATCATTCAAGTAACTTGTATACCTGGAGAAAAACATATGACCACTGAATAAAGTACAGCAGTCCACTACTGATCATACAGTTCCTTTTACTTGCTTCTAATATTTTTATTTCTTATAAAACTAGAAACATGGTTCACCCATTAAAGGCAGTTCATCAAAGTACAAGTCAAAAAGTCAAAAGAACTGCATCCAAAGTGTAGGATGCGTTATCTGCTGCTCCCTGCAAACAGTAGATTTGTCATAAATAATAAGCAGGACTTTTAACTTAGTGTGTACATATGCACGTGCAAGAGCACATGTACGTGTGTGTATATATGCATGTGTATATGTGCATGTGCCTATGTGTATGTATGTGTGTGTAAACTATGACAGATAAAACCATTTTGCTTATGTATGAATATGTAACATAACTTGTACTTCTCACAAAGGAATTGTTTTTCTGTCTTCCTGCACTCAGTAGGTATCTCCAAAACAGAATCTCCTATTTGTATGGGTGCATGTTGGTTCAATTTTACAGTTCTTATTGCCATTTACTTATGGTACGAGAAAGGGATTGTTGAGTTCCCAGTTCTAAAGATAGTTACTTTCTTAGTGACACAAATTAATACATAATACAGTTCACCCTTAAACAGCAAGGGTTTGAATTGCAGGGGTTTACTTATATGCAGATTTGCTTTTGCCTTTGAAATCCATAGACAGATGAAGACCTTTGTGGGGATCCACTTATGTTTTATGAAAAGTCAATCTATTGTTTCTGATTTTCCTTCTAACAGCTTCATTTTTCTAGCTTACTTTGTAGTAAGAACACAGTATATAATAATGCAGGACAAATAAAATAGGTTTTAATGGACTGTTTATGTTATCAGGAAGGCTTCCAGCCAATGGTGGGTTACTAGTAGCTAAGATGGGGAAATTAAAAGTTATACTCAGGCTAGGCGTGGTGGGTCACGCCTGTAATCCAAACACTTTGGAAGCCGAGGTCGGCAGATTACTTGAGGTTGGGAGTTCAAGACCAGCCTGACCAACGTGGTGAAACCCCATCTATAAAAAACAGATTGACAGATAGATAGATAAATAAATAAAAAGTTATACTCAGATTTTCAACTGCACAGGGATTAGAGTCCCTAACCCCTATATTATTCATGAGTCATCTATAGTTATTTATTTACTAAATATAAACAATTTATTACAAAAGTGAAATAGAAGATCCCTATGTATAACAACTTCAATTTGTTATAATGTGACTATAGAGAAAACATAAAACATGCTAACTTAACCATCTTTTTTCTTATTTTTGCAAAAAATATTATATAGAATTTTAGGGATTGTAACTAAGTAAATTTTTTTTTCCAAACAATACTGTTTCAGATTATACATTCGATACAACTACATTCTTAAATAACTCTGAATTGCAAAGTAAAGAAGTTAAATATTTAAAATTAATTTACATATATGTATATTCATATATATACTTGTAATTTACATATGTTTTTAAACCGGTCTTTTTCCCTTAAAACTACCTTAATCTTACATCTTACTTTCCTTTTTATCAAGAGTAGGACCAACAAGATAAATGAGAAATTTACTATCAGAAGTCTTACTTGTATTGAAGTATCTTATGTTCCAAAATTTGGTGTCAAATTCTATGTATAAAAAAGTAATAAATAAAATACCTATCTTAATACTGAAATAAAAAATATTTACCAAACATATTAAATTCTTAAACCATTTCAGACAGTATCAGTGCTAATACCAGAACTGTAATTTCTGTCCCATAAACTTCAAAATTTTAAGCTTTAGAAGTTTATTAGCCTTTTAATTAAAGAAAAAAACAGTGAAGTGCTCATAAATGGAAGGAGCACAGCTCAGTAAATTAACTATAGTTAGCTGGACATCGTGCAAAGTGTCCTGCACTCAGAACAAGTCCTCGCTCTATAACCAACAGGTATTTGTGTTTAGACAACTTGCTTCTCTTAGGCTCCATGGCTTCTTCTAAAAAATAAGGATTTTGCCACCTTCACTAGGTTGTTAGGAAGATGTAATCAGATTACATACTTAAATGTTCAGAGAAACAGTAAAGCAATGGAATCATTTATTCTTGAACTTTATTGCTGAAACTATTTTGGAGGCCAAATAAAGCTTGATGTGTGTTTTTCCATAGGTTCTAATATTCAAATGTTGCAGTTTTCATAAAATGTTATTAAGTGCTAATTTTGTTCATTTGTTGTATTTATTGTGGCTTGTAATTCAGGGCATTTTAGCTAATTCATAACTTATAACTAAATTTAAATATAAATATATTATTTCATTAAAATAGATAACATAATCGTCCCTCATTACTGAGCTCATCAATCACACCAAGAAAGTTAACAGAGGTCAAAACCTGGCTTGGACAACCACCACTCCTTCTCTACCTCCTGAAACTCCGAGCCAGCACATCTGTGCCAGGATGCTGGATCTCCACAGTCCTCTCCAACTAACGATGTACAAGAAAAAAAGCCTGCTTTTATTGTTTTTCAGGTTTATGAAGGAAATGCAAGTTGACATTTTCCCATTTCCGAGACATGTACTAACGACATATTTGCATGTAACACCCCATATGTTACTCAGCTCTTTCCTCATTTCACACATCACCATACATCAGTAGCTTTATAGTGATAATCCCAATTTTAATATTGGGTATCTCCTGTTTTGGTTTGACTCACACTGCTGGTCAACAAATAGTCAAATGACCTTCCAAGGGCAATGCAAAATGTGGAATGCTTTATGAATTTGTGTGCCATCCTGAGGCAGCAGCCATGCTTATGCTTCTCTGCTCTCTATTGACCCAATTTTAAAGTATATGCTGCTGAAGCAAGTACAAAGCCCTGTGTTATACATGGATACTCATGAGTCACAGATGAAGCTTAGCTCTGTTCAATCCAACTCACCAACTTGAGATTCTGAGAACTTTATCTAATGGCTTCCTGTGAGGTGGAACTTTAAAATATATTTAAAACTTGAGGTGGTTATTCAAGTAGCCTGGGAGATTACTTGAGGGGCCAGCTGCAAGTTGGTTCCCACTGCTCTGTGGAGAGATAACATGGAACCTTCTGCTATCTAACCAAAGCTGCTGCACAGGATATAAAGAAGCCTCAGGATTCAAATCAGGTATCAATAGGGAAAGGAACCTTAATCTCTTCCTGCAACATTATTTGAACATCTCTGACTGGTGGGAACAATCTCAACTAATATTTGTTAGAGAAAAGGCCATCAGGGGTCTCAGATGATAATTTACCGTGAAGGCTAGGCTAAGTCCAGCTAAGATGTGGGCTCCAAATAATGATTTTGGTATAGGAGAAGCATCAATTTGCTATTTGTGTGGGTAAAGCTAGGAGGCCTGGCTCCCAGAGCAGGGTACTGGGAAGTACATAAACTAATAAACATCATAGCTTTGAACTCCATGTATGAATCACCACGAAAACTGAGGGTCTGAATCAGCGAATGCATCCTGGTGGCAAAGGTCAATCATTATCAGACTGCAGGACCAGTTACAATGGCAACAATACAGCAAGTGAATCCATGGAAACAACAGAATAATTAGAATGGCCTTTTTTCCCCCTTTCTGACTTGTAAAGAAAGATTGCCTTTCCTGGACTTAGAAAAACACCTTAGCTTCTTGAAAAATTCAAAGAAGGAAGACACAGGACATAGCCCCAGGGGACACTACAAGATTTTCTGCTAAATTGAACATTTCAAGACCCAATAACTCATTAGAAAAGTCAGGCCAGGCATGGTGGCTAGCACTTTGAGAGGCTGAGGCAGGAGGATTACTTATGCTCAGGAGTTCAATACCAACCTAGGCAACATAGTGAGACTTTTCCTCTATTAAAAAAAAAAAAGAAAGAAAGAAAAGAAAAGAAAAAGAAATGAAGAAAAAAGAAGTCCAAGATGTGGCTCTATTTTTTCCTGGTGCATGGGGATTATACTTAGAATAAGATGAAACACACCGAGATCCCTAGGGATTAAGGTCTTAAAAGTCCTGAAAGAATCTTGCATTCTACTTCTAACTAATCTAGACTTCTGCTTGATTTCTAGCTAAAAAGTGGACTAACTCTTCCTATTTCAAACTACCTGAACTAAACTATGAACTCTCACCTAATGTATAAGATTCGGTGGTTGCAATTATTTTAAACATCAATTTAGTATTAACTGGCCTTTTAATACAAACACTTACCTTGTCAAACCACGATAGATAGCATAATCTCAGGGAAAGAATTTCTCACTCTACCATCAACACCCAAAACTGAAATTCTAATCTTAAACTATTCCCTGAATAACTGACTAATTTATATATCATTGAAGGCTTTATCATGAAGTACTTCACAAGTACATACAATAAAATATTTCATCCCTGCTATGTAATCAGTGCATTACTGCTTGACCCCATGAATAATATATAGTACTACAAATGCTTAATTATACATAGTACATTAAACCAAAACGTGCATTAAAGCATTATGGACATGCTTACAAGAACTATAATCTCATAATTAACTATAACACATATAAACCCAGACGTACATGCAAATGTCACCAGAACATGAATATCACCCAACACGGAAATCCGTAACAGTACATTCATACATTAAATTATTGATCGGACATAGCACATCACACTTCATCAGTCCCTCTCAACTTGGATATCCCTCAGGTATTGTATAGTCTCTTAATCTACCATCCTCCGTGAAACCAGCAACCCGCCCACATCTGCCGCTCTTCTCGTTCCGTGCCCATATAGACAGGGCTTGGCTATAATGAAACTATATCTGGCATTTGGTTCCTACCTTAGGGCCATACTCTTAAGATTGTGCCTATGTTCCTCTTAAATAAGACATCACGATGGTGTGGCGCTATCACCCTTTTAACCTGGTCACGGGAGCACGAGGAGGGCCTCATTCCAGTTACCATCCTGTGGTACCTGAATGTGTTTTGCCAGACTCTATGCTGTCATCGCGCCTCTGATTGAATGTCTTGGTCCCCATCCCAACCACTAAGGTGTTATTCAGTCAATGATTACAGGACATAATAAATAATTTACCGGTATTTATACCCAACCAAATCTAAAATTACCAGCCACCACCAAAAATAATACCCCAAACCTAGACACCTAAACCTTATTTTCTGAGGCAGATACCATAAAGAGACAACGCCCTACTAACACTACTTACTAATATAAGTCCCATTATCTAAAAAACACATGCACCCCAGAATCACCACACAAACCAATAAAAAATACTGCCTGTGGTTACTCCACACATACCTCAAAACACACCCTTCAGAAAATATATTAATATAGTGGTAAATTAAGTCTCAATATATGAACCACCACCCATGCATATCCATTTAAGCATATATCAAGTTAATGTAGCTTAATACTTAAAGTAAGACACTGAGAATGTCTAGACGGGTAATTACCACCCCATAAACACATAGGTTTGGTCCTAGCCTTTCTATTAGCTCTCAGTAAAATTACATATGCAAGCATCCACAATCTTGTGAAAATGCCCTCTGGACCATCATAACATGAGGAGTGAGTATCAAGCACGCACACATGCAGCTCAAAACACTGCTTAGCCACGCCCCTACGGGAAACAGCAGTGACAAACCTTTAGCAATAAACGAAAGTTTAACTAACTTATACTGACTACCAGAGTTGGTCAATTTCGTGCCAGCCACCGCGGTCATACGATTGACTCAAGTTAATAGAGTACGGAGTAAAGAGTGTTTAAGATTATACTTTCAATAAAGCAAACCTATAACTAAGTCGTAGAAAACCCTGGTTATGGTAAAATACCCTACGAAAGTGGCTTTAATATCCTGAATACACTATAGCTAAGGCACAAACTGGGATTAGATACCACACTATGCTTAGCCCTAAACCTCAGTAACTTAACCAAAAAAATTGTTCGCCAGAACACTATAAGCAATAGCTTGAAACTCAAAGGACCTGGCGGTGCTTTACATCCGTCTAGAGGAGTCTGTGGTATAATCGACATAACCCGATAAACCTTACTACCTCTTGCCCTCAGCCTGTATACCGCCATCTTCATCAAACTCCTTAAAGATCGTAAAGTATCATAAAAACGTTAGGTCAAGGTGCAGCCAATGAAGTGGGAAGAAATGGGGCTACATTTTCTAAATTAGAAAACTACACGATAGCCTTTATGAAATCTAAAGGCCCAAGGTAGATTTAGCAGTAAATCAAGAATAGACAGCTTGATTGAAACAAGGCCATTAATCATGCACACACCGCCGGTCACCCTCCTCAAACATCACACAGAAGTACATTAACAACAAACCACTACACACTGATATAGACGGGATAAGTCGTAACATGATAAGCGTACTGGAAAGTGAGCTTGGACGAATGAAACTGTAACTTTAAAGCATCCGGCTCACTCCCAGAAGATCTCACCTACAAATGATCACTTTGAGCTAACTGTAGCCCAAACCCCCACACAACTATACTACTTAGAACATAACAATGAAATCATTTACCTACTGCAAAAGTATAGGCTATAGAGATTATACATTAGGCGCAGTAGATGCACTACCACAAGGGAAAAATAAAAATCCAATAAAGCATAAAAAAGCAAAGACAAGCCTTTTTACCTTCTGCATAATTAACTAACTAGAAATAGTTTTGTGCAGAGAACTTTAACAATGTTCCCCGAAACCAAGCGAGCTACCCAAGGATAGCTAAAAGAGCACACCCGTCTATGTAGCAAAATAGTGAGAAAATCTACGGGTAGTGGCGACAAACCTATCAAGCTTGGTGATAGCTGGTTGTCCAAGACAGAATCTTAGTTCGACCTTAAATTTACTTACAGAACTACTTAATCTCCCCGTAAATTTAATTGTTAGTCTAAAGAGGGACAGCTCTTTAGACCCTAGGAAATAACCTTTTATAGAGACTAAGACATATTACTACTACAGTTGGCCTAAAAGCAGCCATCAATTAAGAAAGCGTTCAAGCTCAATATTCTATTATTCTTAATTCTATTCATCCTACCGAACTCTGAAAACACATTGGACCAATCTATTACTTAAGAGAAGCAACAATGTTAGTAAAAGCAACATGAAAACATTCTCCCCGCATAAGCCTATCTCAGACTGAAACAACTACTGTTAGTTAACAGCCTAATTATTATACACCACAACGTAATACAACTTTTACCTAAACTGTTAATCCAACACAGGTATGCACCCAGGAAAGATTAAAAGAAGTAAAAGAAACTTGGCAAACTCTACCCCCACCTGTTTACCAAAAACATCACCTCTAGCATTATCAGTATTAGAGGCACTGCCTGCCCAGTGACATATGTTTAATGGCCGCGGTACCCTGACCGTGCAAAGGCAGCATAATCACTTGTTCTCTAAATAGGGACTTGCATGAATGGCCACACGAGGGTTTAACTGTCTCTTACTTCTAATCAGTGAACTTGACCTATCCGTGAAGAGGCGGATATAACTAAATAAGACGAGAAGACCCTATGGAGCTTCAATTTAATAGTACAAACTAATAATTTAAAAACCAACAGGCACTAATTTACTGTCTATGTATTATAAATTTTGGTTGGGGTGACCTCGGAGTACAATACAACCCCCGAAAGACACACACAAAGACCTCACCACTCTAAGTAAACCTATACCCATTGACCCAATAACTTGATCCACGGACTAAGTTACCCTAGGGATAACAGCGCAATCCTATTTTAGAGTCCATATCCACAGTAGGGTTTACGACCTCGATGTTGCATCAGGACATCCTAATGGTGCAGCCGCTATTAAGGGTTCGTTTGTTCAACGATTAAAGTCTTAGGTGATCTGAGTTCTGACCGGAGAAATCCAGGTCGGTTTCTATCTATTAAATATTCCTCCCAGTACGAAAGGACAAGAGAAATAGAGCCTACTTCGCAAAGCGCCCTCACAGATCAGATGATTATTATCTCAATCTCACAAATTATTATTTTAACCCAAGAACAGGGCTCGTTAAGATGGCAGAGCCCGGTAATTGCATAAAACTTAAAACTTTACAACCAGAGGTTCAACTCCTCTTCTTAACAACGTGTTTATAGTTAATTTATTCCTACTAGTTATTCCTGCCCTAATTGCTATAGCATTTTTAACACTCATAGAACGAAAAATCTTAGGCTACATGCAATTTCGCAAAGGCCTCAACATTGTAGGCCCCTATGGAACACCAACCAATTGCTGATGCAATAAAACTCTTTACAAAAGAACCCCTACTACCCACCACATCCGCTACAACCCTATACGTAACTGCCCTAACCCTTACCCTCTCCATTGCTCTTCTTCTATGAAGCCCCCTTCTCATACCATATCCTCTAATTAACTTTAACCTGGGCCTCCCATTCATATTAGCAACACCAAGCCTAGCTGTTTGTTCAATTTTATGGTCCGGGTGAGCATCCAACTCAAACTATGCATTAACTGGCGGATTACGAGCAGTAGCTCAGACAATCTCATATGAAGTCACCCTAGCTATCATCAATCCTACTAATAAGCAGCTCATTTAATCTACACTCACTAATCACAACACAAGAACACTCCTTTTACTACCATCATGACCTCTAGCAATAATATGATTCATTTCCACACTAGCAGAAACTAATTGAGCCCTCTTCGATCTAACAGAAGGCGAATCAGAACTAGTTTCAGGATTTAACATTGAACGTGCTGCAGGCTCATTCACTCTATTATTTATAGCAGAATATATAAATATTATTATAATAAATGCCCTAACCACCACTATCTTTTTAGCCGCACCTTACAATATAGCTATATCAGAACTCTATACAATAAATTTTATAGCCAAAACCCTCCTATTAACTACCCTATTTTTATGAATTCAAACAGCATACCCTCGATTCTGCTATGACCAACTAATACATCTTCTATGAAAAAATTTTTTACCACTTACACTAGCACTATGTATATGATACATTTCAATACCAACCCTAACATCTGGCATCCCACCCCAAACGTAAGAAATATGTCTGACAAAAGAGATACTTCGATAGAGTAAATCATAGAGGTTTAAATCCCCTTATTTCTAGAATCATAGTTGAACCCATGCCTGAGAACTCAAAACTCTCCGTGCTACCTATTACACCATATTCTAAACAGTAAGGTCAGCTAAATAAGCTATCGGGCCCATACCCCGAAAATGTCGGTTAAACCCTTCCCGTATTAACATCAGCCCTCTAGCCTATCTCATTATCTCCCTCACTGTTTTAATGGGAACCGTAATTACAATTCTAAGCTCACACTGATTCCTCATCTGAATGGGCTTAGAATTAAACATGCTGGCTATCACACCCATACTAGCCAAAAACACAAGCTCCCGCTCTACAGCAGCAGCCACTAAATACTTTCTAACACAAGCAACCGCATCTATAGTCCTACTAATAGCTATTTACCTCAACAATCTATTTTCTGGACAATCAACGATTAATCCACCTCTAAATCAAATCCTAGCTACAATAATATTAATTGCTCTAACAATAAAACTAGGAATAGCCCCCCTTCACTTCTGACTCCCATAAGTGACCCAAGGTACCCCCAATCCCTGCTATACTTATTCTCACATGACAAAAACTAGCCACGTTATCAATTAGACTCCAAATTTTCCCATCAATCAACACTAACAATCTCAATTTTATCTATCATAATCGGTAGCTAACGGGGACTCAACCAAACACAATTGCGTAAAATCTTAGCTTACTCTTCACTCACTCACATAGGATGAATGATAGCAGTAGTATACTGACCCAAATATCACCAACCTAACCCTACTCATTTATATCTTCCTAACAATCTCCACATTCATAACTTTTTACCTAAACTGACACATAATGACCTTATCACTATCACATACCTGAAACAAACTTACATGAGTAATACCCATAATCCCATTAATAATGATATCCCTAGGAGGTTTACCCCCACTAACAGGCTTTTCCCCTAAATGAGCTATCATACAAGAACTCACAAAAAATGACAACCTCATTATTCCTCTTACCATAGCTATATTAACACTAATAAACCTATACTTTTAAATACGCCTAACATATGCCATCTCAATATTTCCCACATCTAACAACACAAAAATCAATTGACAACTAAAATATATAAAGCTGAAGCTGGCACCACTTCTCCCCCCGACTTATGGTATCTTCCACCCTTTTCCTACCTGTAACCCCATTAATATTAATAGTCCAGAAATTTAGGTTAACAACCTAAACGATGAGTTCGTGTCGTTTGTAGGAACATGGATGAACCATCATTCTCAGCAAACTGACACAAGAACAGAAAATCGAACACCGCATGTTCTCACTCATAGGCGGGTGTTGAACAATGAGAACACATGGACACAGGGAGGGGAGCATCTCACACTGGGGTCTGTCGGGGGAAAAAGGGGAGGGACGGCGGGGGGGTGGGGAGTTGGGGAGGGATAGCATGGGGAGAAATGCCAGATATAGGTGATGGGGAGGAAGGCAGCAAATCACACTGCCATGTGTGTACCTATGCAACAATCTTGCATGTTCTTCACATGCACCCCAAAACCTAAAATGCAATAAAAAAATACATATATTTTTAAAAAAAGCATAATCTTCTGCATCTCATACACACACATCTTGAGTAAAGGCATTAATATTTTGCTGAAGAAAAATACTGACAAAACCTGATGAGCCATAATGTACAGGAAGCATGATGGCTGTTCTAAAATAACAAAGAAATAACTCCATTCAAGAACTTTAATAAAGTCGTTATGAAACAGCTAGTTTGATACACTTTATCAGTTTAATATCCTGCCTGTCAATGTAGACACAGTAACAATTTACATGTACTCGCTTGTGTCTGTAAGTATCTTGAGGACTCAAGTGTTCATGTATGTAAATTATCATCAAGCCTAAAAGAAAGGGACAACAAGGAAGTCTCTTGTCCACTGGGGTGTGACATAATACAGATTGCTAACTTACAGTCCCTTGATGGCCAAGAAACTGTGCTGAGGTCATTTATCTAAAGTAGGCAGAGATTTAAATGAAGATTTCCCCATTGCTTTCCTTGTCTGATACATTGTAATTCATATCAGCCAGGGGTCAGATGAGACCTATCTACAGCCTGAAAACAATAAATAATAATAATAATAATGGCAATACTAATAGTCGTAAACTAAAAGTCCACACTTCAAAAATTAATAAAACTAATACAAAAACCTTTAGCTAATATAAGATTACAAGACCAAAACATCAGATTACACATAACACTCTATAAGAGAAAATCAATCCTACTCTATGTACTTTATGTTGCTTAGTCCAAATATTTGCTTTTCTACCTGATTATTTGTGTTGATATTTTTCACTATATGCCAATAATTATGTTAATCTTATTAATATTTCTGACTTGAGTGACTCCACTCTAAACACCCAGGTTTTTATTTTAAACAAGAACTACTGTACTGTCTCAGCCTATCAACAGCATGTACATTTGCTTGGTTTTTCGCTAAAAATTCCACCATTTGCTGTCTTTTGCAAATTACAGCAAATAAAACTAGTGTGTTTCCATCCTATAAAACAGCAAAAAATAATAACAGTAATTCACAAAATTACAAATTTCTCAAATGAACTAAAACTCCTCTCTAAGATGTTTGAACTTCAACATACAATATAGAAAGGCAGTAAATGAAAACCAGTCCCTTCCTTCTCACTCCTCTGTGCTTTCTGATGTGCTGCTCTCTGCCTTGCAAACCCCCCTCCTCTGCCTCCCCACACAGCACTTAGCATGGTATATTGTAATCACTTCATTGTTTCCCTCTGAAACGTAGAGCTTCTTGAGGGTAAGGCTTGTATCTTTTATCTCTATAGCTCCCCAAACCTAAAACATAGTAACAAATGCTTTAAGTTTTTTATATAAATCAGTGATCTAAGTTATTATCTCTAGAGCAGTGTTTCTTAAACTATATTCCAAAGAATATTTGCTTATTATACCCCTAGAGAGACTTCATGACAATCTGCATATGAGAAGTATTACAAAACTGTATTTTATATCTCATAATCAAGAAATCTCCTGAAATTTACCTAATACTCATTTGACAATAATTTTTGTGGCAAATATTAACATTTAAGGAATTAAGAATTTTAGAGAGACAGTTTCCAGAGCTTCCTCTGGGTGGTACAAACTTGCTTGATTCACTTCTATCAATAATGTTAGGATCCCAGATGCCAATGTCAGGCACTCCTGCTCCAAATGGGTCACTAAGGAAATGAGCTCTGAATTAAGAGTGATTGGCTTCCAGTGTACATGTTTTCCGTATTATTAAATAGTCCATGGGTTTCTTTTAATACAAGAGAACAGATTTTTATCTTAACTGTTATAACGCTATGTTCTTTGTAAGAGACAGAGGTTTAAAAAACTTAGTAATAAATATTAAAAACCCAAAGCTCAGTAAAAAATTCTATTCCGAGTTGTAATGGTAATATGGGAACCTAATGCAACTCTACTTTTTAAATCTATTTGTATTGGTTTCCATTTAAATGGCTATTCAAAATTGTTTATTATGTTACGCTAAATATAAAGCAAATACAAATATAATGGCTTATCAATAAAAGTTCTCATACTCATCCATATGGGTTATTTCTAGCGCAATGAAAGTCAGTAAGTCATCTGCATTTTTAAGGAAGATTGCTGAGAAGAAAGATACAGTGCCTGCAATATTCATAAACTATCCAGCTATAACCAGGAATAACCTAAAAAAAACTTCTAGGCATTCATATGGGAAGATGATTATTTGGGGTATAAACAGTTTCAAACTAAATTCTAAAATTCAACCCCATAACTGAGGGATTTATGTAATCTATAGACTACATATCAAAAACAAATATGCACTGACTTAAAAGCCTTGAAATCTTTATCAAAAATATCCTATAACATAAGAGTTGTAAACTCAAATACTTAAAGGACAAAGGAAGGTTATCTGGGTACGGAAAGTACTGACGTGGGCACAGTAGCAAACTGGAGAATATGTGTCTTTTATAAAGAAGCATCCTCTGCACAGCAGGCCAACAGTGATAGAAACTCCGGGGACACCATATTTGATTTTTTAGGGCAAGTCTGAAGTCCAGATTTCTGCATAAGTCTTCTCAATTTTACATGTTGACTCAATTTATAGAGGCAAACAAATCTGTGCACATTTAGAATATAGCCCTTTTGTTTTTATATTTGCTATGAATTGTAACTATATGGTTGTGTATACCATATTTTCTTTCTCTAGTATCATGTTTTACGAAAAAATCAGGCCCTCATATATAATAAAAATTGCTATTAAGACTCATGATACCCACTTCAAGAATGTTTCCAACATGTATTCATTTACAATCTATTTGTATATAATTTTCCCATATTGTTAGCCAAATAGATAGTTTATATCACTGCCAAAAGTAAATTATTAAAATAATTTCTATGGAAATTCTTTTAATCAAAAGATTTTGATTTATATCAAATTTATATCAACTTCATGGATTTCAGTGTGTTAAGCTGACATCCTGGTTTTGCTAAAGATCTATAAACTTAACAGACATACTGAGATAGTTGATAATACAACTTCAACTAAAAAAAAAAATTTAGTATTGGCTATTATTGTAATTGAGAAAACCCAACTTGTAATGAACATTTGTTGACATATAATCACCTGTATAGTGACAGAGGGACATGAAGTCATTAAAGAGTCAGCCTCTACTTATTGAAAGATTACCCATAAGCAAATTTTTAAAGACTCTGAATGGCAGTGAATGATTAATGGTGGGGAAAACAAGTGTTATTCTGTAAGCTGAGAGATACTGCCAATAATACTCCCTTTCACTTCCCAGTCACAGAGATAGAGAAAGACAGCTAAGTCAGGCTAATCTTATTGAAAAGGGAACTCTGAAGAAAGTAGCACCTAGCAAAGGCCAACTGTTTTAGAGATGTTTTACATTTTTTGAGATACAGAAATGTACATATTGCACTTATCGATTCTGGGTTCTTAAACAGGAGTGTATCCAAACCTGGAGGTTCTGTTTGTTTGTTTGCTGTTATTGTGGTTAGAGGTAAGAGTTTCACTATGTTGCTCACGCTGGACTCAAACTCAGGCTCAGGCTGGGACTAAAGGAACATGCCACTGTGCCTAGCTTCAAGAAAACAGTTTTAAACATACACATTCAGGCCTTATTAGATCTATTACATCAAAAGCTTCAGGGGAAAGCCTAAAATTTTAGATTTTTAACAAAATTTGCTCAGATCACCATAATGCACAATTCTGAGAATCAGTGCTGCAGGCAGTCACTTCAGTCTCATCCCTCGCCCACATGGCTAATTCCCTTTATCAGCTGTAGATGTGGCCAAAAAAGAAGAGTAAGAGATAGAGTCATTTATTAAACCTACATTTAATTTTCATGGGTATGAGTAGATCAGGAACAAATAAAGTCAAAATCTAACTTTGTTTTGCTATTAATAAGCTCCTTATCTCCCACCTTTCCATCAAGACATTCTAGATTTGAGAGGAAAGTTTAGACTCAGATCTAAGTGGCTGTTTCTGCCTGGATGGTAATAAGTCCATTAATAATTTGTTTCATCTTCTGTTGAAGTGTTTCTCACTCTGTCACCACATATTCACTGCCAATATACTTTCCTCAGAGTCCTCCTAAAATTAATCTCTAGGCAAGTTTCAACTCACTCTGTTTTTCAAAGCAAAATTTATTAGCCCCAAAGCTAAAGAGTACTTTGTCTCAACACATAAACCGGAAGAACAACAAACTGAAAAAAACTCTTCTTGGCATTTTCCCTTATTACCTAATTTCCAAGGGACCTGCGTACTCCTGATAGCTCTCTCCTTTCCCTTCTCATTTTTCACTCTTAACGCCTCACCACTGAGAGATGATACATCAGTTTTTTAGAGAATTGTCAGCAGCAGCAAGATGTCCATTTATTCTAAATTGCTTCAGTTTTGAGTTTTAAGATATAGCATATTTTCAGGGCATATTTTCTTTCCTGTGTTGTTTTACATTAATTAGGAAAAAAAAACCCTGCACTTAAATAAATTGAAAAGGTTTTAACTTTAAGAAATTCACAAATATTTTCCAAAGTATATTTTAAAAAGTTGTGCCCTTTAATGCTTCTTTCAAAGTATCATTATTTAAAATACAATTTTAGAGAATTATTTCAAAATAACTTAATTTGATTGCATTCAGCGAATGCTTGAGCTTCCAAAAATAAAAAATTGACCCTTACCTATGTCAAGGCTAAAACAAATATTTTGAAAAGAAAGGTGATTGATCTACACCTTGTCCATTGCTTCAATATTTACATCACGAGAAAGCAGTTTTTCTGCCAGTAACTTACTCTCATTATACCCAGCATAATGGAGAGCAGTGATGCCATAGATATCCTTAAGATGTGGGTTGATGCCATGTTTCAGCAGAATGATGGCACTAGTCTCTTCCTGGCAATGTACAGCCTGTCCATATTAGATCAAGAAATAGATTGTAAATTCTAAGAATTCAAAATCCACATTCCACAGGTTTCAACTAGTTATACTTAAATAAAGTTACTTTAATTATATATATATATATATATATATATATATATATAAATCAAACCCATGTCATGCTGAAAAGTTGGCTACTATATACCTGTATTAAAGGTGTTCTGTTTTTTTGTGACAAATGTCAACTTGGCATTTTCTGTTCTCCAGGAGAGTGACCACTCCACACAGCCACTGGCATAGGCCAAATGCAGAGCAGTAGTACAAGAGTAAGAGGACCTTTTAGGAAACTGTAGTGCAGTGTCTCAAAACATACAGTCATTCACGGAATTGTAAACACTGAAGAGCATGTTTTTCCTCTTCCTTATTTTTCTTGAAGAAAGTACAATACTTATTAGCTCTTATTCCTCACTACCTTAATGAAAACAGCAGCCTATCTGAATAGAAAGAGCTCGGTCTTTGGATTCAGTTCAACTAGGGTTTCAGTCCTACTTTAAACTCTGTCATTTACCAGCTATTACTTAGGCTTTCTGTGCCTCAACTTCCTCATTAATTAAAAACAACAATAACAGCTATCTCACAGGACATCATGATGCTTTAATGAGAAACTATGTAAAGTATTTAAAATAGTTCCTGGCTGGGCGCGGTGGCTCACGTCTGTAATCCCAGCACTTTGGGAGGCCAAGGCGGGTGGATCACGAAGTCAAGAGATCGAGACCATCCTGGTCAACATGGTGAAACCCCGTCTCTACTAAAAATACAAAAATTAGCTGGGCATGGTGGCACGTGCCTGTCGTCCCAGCTACTCGGGAGGCTGAGGCAGGAGAATTGCTTGAACCCAGGAGGCGGAGGTTGCGGTGAGCCGAGATCGCGCCATTGCACTCCAGCCTGGGTAACAAGAGCGAAACTCCGTCTCAAAAAAAAAAATAGTTCCTACAGCAACAACTCAAAATTGTTGTATTTTTGTTTTTGGAGACAAGCTCTCACTCTTTTGCCCAGGCTGGAATGCACTGGTGTAATCATACCTCACCGCAGCACGGAACTCCTGGGCTCAAGCGATCCTCTGTCCCTGGCCTCCTGAGTAGCTGGGACTACAGATGTGCACCCGCATGCCCAGATACTAATTTAAAATTTTATGTAGAGTAAGAATCTCATTTTGTTATTCAGGCTGTTCTCAAACCCCTGACATCAAGCGATCCTCCCACCTCAGCCTCCCAGGGTTCTAGGATTATTTCTATTATTACTACTTAACAAAAAAATTTTAATTAAGTAAAATAATACAATTAAACCTACTTTGTAGGATGACTTGAGGAGTAGGTCACAGTTTAACACCTCTGATACTTGAATGTCACTTATAATTCAAGATTTATTACAACCATAATTGGTAGCATTTAAAAAATTATTTTATTGATATATATAATAATGGGGCATCGCACAATCCACGAGTCCTTACGTTAAATAGCATATGGTATACTCAGCAGGTCTAGGGCAGTTCTAGGGATATAACTGGCACTTAAATACATTTCAGTTCTTAAAGGCAGCATGGGGAAAGAACAGTGGAATAACAAAAACACATTTTTTCAACAAATTAAATCTTTGATTTTTCAAACAACTTGAAGCCAAAGGAAACTCATGATTCAAGTGAATAGGTATGGATCATTTTATTCAATACTTGTATTTAGAGAATATATGCTAATCAGACTTTCCAATGATTAATATTAGTGTTTAAGACTGATAAACTTTTGAAAGGACAGTTAAAGGTTATCGTCTACTTTCTAACTTCAGAAATTCTTTTGTTTGAAAGATGGGAGCTAAAGTTTAAATTCATTTTTAGTTTGCTAAATGAACCTTCAGAATGCCTGCCGCTGAGGTCATTCTTAGGAAGGCCTTTGTCAACATAAAATATAGCTGTAAAATAAGCATTTCTGTTTCCTTCCGATACTTTTCTCACTTGCATATGTAAAAGTTTTAGTCTGTGTTCCATCTGGCACTCATGTTTGTGATACAAAATTTCATTAATTTTCTTCAAAGAGCAGGCATTTTTTCATTAATATTCTATCCTTTCCTTTTTTTTTTTTTTTTTTGAGACGGAGTTTCGCTCTTGTTACCCAGGCTGGAGTGCAATGGCGCGATCTCGGCTCACCGCAACCTCCGCCTCCTGGGTTCAAGCAATTCTCCTGCCTCAGCCTCCCGAGTAGCTGGGACTACAGGCACGTGCCACCATGCCCAGCTAATTTTTGTATTTTTAGTAGAGACGGGGTTTC
>PVKV010002513.1:0-93332 GCA_004027835.1 Alouatta palliata
GACCCCAGTGTGAGATGTTCCCCTCCCTGTGTCCATGTGTTCTCATTGTTCAACACCCGCCTATGAGTGAGAATATGTGGTGTTTGATTTTCTGTTCTTGTGTCAGTTTGCTGAGAATGATGGTTTCCAGGTTCATCCATGTCCCTATAAAGGATGTGAACTTGAGAAATCTTCAAACTGTTTTCCACAATGGCTCAACTAATTTACATTTCCACCAGCAGTGTGTAAGTGTTCCCTCTTCCCTGCAACTTTGACAGTATCTGTTATGTTTTGACCTTTTAATAATATTCATTCTGGCTGGCATGAGATGGTATCTTATCATAGATTTGGTTTACATTTCTCTAATGATTAGTGATGTTGACCATTTTTTCACATGCTTTTTGTTCACTTGTATGTCTTCTTCTAAGATGTGTCCGTTCACATCCTTTGCCCATTTATTTAATGAAGTTGGTTTTATTTTTGCTTGTTGATTTAAGTTTCTTATAGATTCTGGATATTAGACCTTTGTTGGATGGATAGTTTGCAAATATTTTCTTCTATTCTGTAGATTGTCTGTTGACTCTGCTGATAGTTTCTTTTGCTGTGCAGAAGATATTTAGTTTAATTAGGTACCATTTGTCAATTTTTGTTTTTATTTCAATTGCTTTTGGAATCTTCATCATGAAATCTTCGCCAGGGCCTGTGTCCAGAATGGTATTTCCTATGTTTTCTTCTAGGGGTTTTTACAGTTTTAGATTTTACATTTAAGTCTTTGATTCACCATGAGTTGATTTTTCTATACAGTGAAAGGAAGGGGTTCAGTTTCATCCTTTGCATATGATTAGTTATTAATCCCAGCATCATTTATTGAATAAGAAAGCCTTTCCCCCATTGCTTGTTTTTGTTGACTTTGTCAACGATCAGATGGTTGTGGGTATATGGCTTTATTTCTGGGTTCTTTAACCTGTTTTATTGGTCTATGTGTCTGTTTTTGTACCAGTACCATGCTTTTTTGGATACTGCAGCTTTGTAGTACAGTTTGAAGTTGGGTGATGTGATGCTTCTGGCTTTGTACTTTTTGCTAGAAAAATTGTTTCCTACTGAAGGGCCATAAATAAAAATAAAATAACTCCTATCTTACCTGACCCAAGAGAGAAAATATTGCAACTCACCTGGAGGAAGTGAGGCTGAGTTTGAGTATTATTATGTAGAGAATCAGGTGGAAACGTGCTGAATTCAGGTAATGATGAATTCCCATTTCCTCCAGAGTTCTACTTGGTGACAGACAGGGACCACCAGGAGTGAATCCTACAATTACTTCCTCATTCTTTTCACCTAACCCTACTAGTATTATCTTGAAAACATATCTCAATAAATGCGCATCTTTCTCTACTCCTTTCTCTTGGCACTTCAACGAAGAAACCATTCTTTATTCTTGAATGATCTAAGCTTTTTCCCATTATTCACTCTTCTTGAAAATATTTTCCTCTAGCCCTTCAATGAATGGCTGATCTCCCTCCCTCAGGCCTCGGCTTAAATGTCCGTACTCAACAAAGTCTTTCTTATTGAGTCTGTCTGATCCTAGGTGGGCTTGCTAGGTCCTCAACTGTTTATTTCCTTCCCATAGTGGTACAATGTGTAGTGATCTTGCTTATTCACTTGTTCGCATGAACATTATCTAGTTCTTTCCTCTGGCATGTAAATAGCAGAAACATTAGAAACATACCACCTTGTTTACTGCTAAATCCCCAAAGCCTGGGAAAATGCTTGCCTCAAATTAGTCACACACAGTATGTTGAATGAATAAACATAAGGCCTATCTAAGCCCTTAAGTAGATTTTCTTAATAATTTTATGAAATAAAGACAAATTAGTGAAATTATAACTTATAATTGTAATGCAAAATTACAATCCTCTGGTTGAACATTATAGCTTTTCAAATTGAGGCCAGAAATGTTCAGTATGTAACCCTAACCATGCTGGTGAATTTGAAAAGTAGGATGTTGAATGCCAGCTCTCCAAATATCACTAACACCACCTGTTAAGACACTTAGTTTATTGCTTATTGTTATAATACAGAACATTGTCTCTAACTCCACAAACCTTCAGCAGTGTCTTGAAAGGAAAATGACAAGAGCAGAATTTATTAATAATTGGAAATTTTGTGTAAGATGAAGGAAAAGTGAAAGGGAGGACTTGATTAGAATTGCATAAGAATTGACCAACTTTTCTGGACTGCTGGAAATTGCAAGGTAAATATTTTGTCATGAGGGATTCAAAGATCTTTCCAGTAATATAGACAGTAAGGTTTTGTTGTTTTGCTTAATTTTGTTTTGTTTTAGAGAGCATGAGAACTTAGGTAGCTTTGGTTCTCAGTGTCCAAGCAGTGTAGGGTAGATGATTTTGGTTTCAGGGTGAAGATTGGATCACAGTAACACTTTCCCAATCCCATGCTCCCACAACTAAACAAAGCCAAGAGTTTATAAAATAAATGGATTATCTTTCCCTAGTCCTTCAAAATGTACATTTTAAAAACATGTTTCTAGGAAGAAGCTTACATATTTAATCTGATGAAGTAGGATGATTTTAAATGGGAAAA
Organism: Alouatta palliata; assembly: GCA_004027835.1. Classification (NCBI taxonomy): domain Eukaryota; kingdom Metazoa; phylum Chordata; class Mammalia; order Primates; family Atelidae; genus Alouatta; species Alouatta palliata. The sequence continues at coordinate 2,578 of PVKV010002513.1, forward strand.
AAGTATGAACTCCATTGTAATAACTTTGCTGCTCATGAGGCACCCCTGAAGATAGCTATATTTGCTAAGAGATTGATAAGAATTCCATCAATACATATTAATCTTTCAGTCTATTTAGATAAAGAAATACATATTCACTTAAAAATGGTTCTTTGGTTTTGTTAGGTACAGCAGTAAAACATAAAACTTCCAATGCGATTTAATATGTGAATAAATAATCTATTTAATATGATATGTGTATTTTAGTGCCTAATGGGGCACTAAATGACCACATAATTTGTATTGCATAATCTATGCAGTAGAGAGTGACGTTTGATTCAATTGCTCAATGAAATCACTTAAATAACATGCTTAATTGATTTCTTTTCTCTCCCTTAAAAATAACCTTATTGGACTGAATATGCCAAAATTTCAATCAGATATTTTGAAGTTACTTGTAGTCAGAAATCAAGATATTCAACATTCCATGTCAAAAAAATCTCATAGGTTTTTACAAGCATCCATAAATTCTCTCATAAGTTTTTACAAGCATCCATAAATTCTCCCAGAGTAGAATTATTTAGATTTAACCACATGACCTAGACATTTCTGAAAACAAAAATGATCAAATATTGCAGTTTTATGTGGCATACCTTAATAGAATTTGAGAGCTGGATGAGGTCTTCAAAGATATTTGGTGCAACCAAGCTTCTATTGGAAGCTAAAGCTTATTAGAGATAAACAGGTTCCAAGAGTCAGTCAGCTTGTGGTCAGACTTAGGACTGAGAATCCAACCTTCTGACGTTTGCCCACTGCATTCTGCTCAGGGTTCATGCCTTGACTTCCTGACAAGTTTTAAAAGTAACATCTTTTAAAAATAATTGTTGTGTTTTGGATAATCCAGGCTACTGATTCATTCAATGTGTTTAGCTTGGAAATGGTTGGATTTTTGCATCAGTCCTTAGTTAGCGGAATATTATTTCACAATAAAGTGAAATTGTTCTGCCATTCTAGCTTGGTTCAAAAGCCTCTTGAAAAACGTATTTTGGAACAGCTAATCTTTTTAGTAGATTCATTGTCCTTTGACTATGATCCAGTGTGCTTAGGAACATACAAAGGAGTTGCTGTTGATTGGCTAATGACAGACACACAAGACTCAAAACTCATTCACTGCTCTAATTTCAGTATCGATGTCTGCAGAGCATTCAGTTCCTAGGGCATTAAAACAATGGCAGATCAAACTATAACAACTTGATACTTTTATAATGATTTCTTTTATAAAGTTTTTTAAAGCAGGTTGGAAATCATTGCCTAATTCACCATAGGGCCCCTTTAAAAGAGTCAACGGAAGTGTAGTTATGCCTATTTAAATTTATTCTAGGCTCTGGGATTGAGTCATAAGATAGAGCATCAGATGCTCATGGAAGCATTCTCCACACTATCCCTGTGTCTCTGTGGCTTCACAAGAGGTGGAAGATTGTAATTGCTTCAAAAGGAAATAAATAAATTTAGTAGCCTCTCATGCTATTTGACTGCATGTTTATAATGGTGCCTTAGGGGGGAAAATTTTTGCTAGAAGAAAAATAGATTTAGAAAAAACTAAATAATAAAATGAGAAATAAATAATAAAATAGATTTTTTTCTATTGGCAAAAACACGTGTTAAGTAAAATGTGGAAAAATGAAGACCTCAGGGTAGGAATGTAATTTAGAACAACAACTTTAGAAAATAATTCAAGAAGATCTTGAAAATTATACAAATCCATTCCATATGGCCCAGTAATTTCATTTCTAGACATACACTGTAGAAACATTTTATATCTCTGCAGAAGAAGAGTTTTGTATAAATTATCAGTGTTGTATAAATTTATATTTTATTGGTGCTGTACACCTTTATCTTGGTGTTATATAAATTTATAGTTTATGAAGTTTTCCAGAGTTTGAGCACCTTCTTACTTCTGGTGGGCAAGGGAAGATCATAAAAGTTCTGTCTTCTGTAAATTGCCCTTAAGTTTTCTTTGCCTATGTTCAGTTGGGCTGTTTATCTTTGTCTTATGATTCAAGAAGCATTTGTTTCTTAAGTCTAACTTATTGAGTTATGTGTATATACACTAAAATATATCCATTTTAAGTATAGAGTTGAATTAGTTTTAATGAACATACTCCTGTTTAACAAATACCACGGACCAGATATAAAATATTTTCCTTATGGCAAAAGTTCCTTATGTCTATTGGCAACCAATCATACCTCTCCCCTCCTACCCTTGAGTCCCTAGAAACCATTGATCATTTTAATTTTCTGGAAATATTTATAATTTTCTCCTGGGCCCTGACAATCTTCTAACAGACGTTTTGGCACTATTTTTTCATGATGGACAAATTTTCTCAAGGCAAAAGTTGGACCAATCTCTCTGGGTTCTCTTCTCTTAAATTTTGCATCAATCATAAATCCCCTTACTAGATAGCTTCCTGCGAGGTTTGGCTAATAGGAGGCTAAAGCTTTCCTCAGGTGACACCTTCTGTATGGCTCTAATTCTCACTGGGCTCCAGTAACATTTTTCAATACTTAGACAGTTTATAACGCCTTCTTAGTCTTCATTGTCTGCACAGCCGCAAAATCAGTGAGAAGAGCTTAAGAACTTTTCACTTCTGTTTTGAGTATGCTTTATAGTCACATGCATGTCTGTAGTGTTTTAGAATCCCAGGAATATCTTAGGGCTGTTCCAAAACTCCTACAGAATTTTTGTTAACCTGACTTTTCTTTTTAGCTTCATGGTTTGTCTACTGTTAGCCTCAACAGTTATTCATGGCTTCAGTCAGACTTGAAGTTAAGCAATTGCCTATGATTGTTTTTGACAAACGCCCTCAGAGAAGAGGCTTTTTGCACTGGTAGCTCTGACTGAGGCCAAATAAAGACAGCCTTGCAAGTGGGGTCTTAAGTAAACCATCAAACAGAACAGATAATGACAATGCTCTAGCAAGGGTCTTCGAAGAAGCTCCAAACCCTTTCTACTGCCAGTTGCAGCCAGGCTGCCGGTTTTCACTCTGATGAAGACTCTCGGTTTTCAAGGCTACCACAGAGCTGGATACTAGAACATGGGACTATGATAAATTAAAACATTGCAAAGCTTTCTATTCTTATTAAAATTCTGCCACTTTTCCTGAGAGAAGAATGCACTTCATATTTCATCAAGCCTTTTGTTAGATTTTAGAGTTCTGAAAGTTTTGATTTTAACAAGTTTTTGCCAGTTTTCTCATTGCTTTTATGGAAGAGAGAATTTTCAAAAATATTTAACCTGTTATTTTCACTAAAGTCTTACAATCAGTTTTAAATTCTCCAACTGTCTTGATTCGGGTTAAAAAAATTGCCTTATCCTAAATTTTGTTGATGATTTATAAGGAGTGTTTTTCCCTCTCCTTCTAGATATAAATTATTATTCTGACTATGCTGCCTAAAATCTCTAGTTAGTAGCTTACTGTGTACCTGGCATGAGCTAAAGACTTCATAGAGATTGTGTATGAAGTATGATTCCCTTGCAGTTACAAAAACAAGAATATAAAGGCTATTTTAAAATAGTAATAGAAATTACTTACACAGTTCTTTCTTCATTAGGAGTAAAACCTAGCTGATAAAATTATCTTTGTCTTAAAAAATCTAGTATTCTAATTTCAGTTGGCACTATTTTAATTAATGAGAGTCTTCAAAATAAACCATTTGTCAAATTTATAAATATGCTAAATTTCACACTGACTTATCTCTGAATTACTTTAAATTAGATTATTTGTAATGTGATTCATCTTATTCAGGCAACTCCTCTTGTGGCAGTGAAATGGATCCATATATTCTTTTGTTTGCCTTCTTGCCCTGTTCTGATACTTAAAGCCATCATGTAAGTTTCTTGGAAAACAAAAATATTTTCTTAAGAGTTTTTGTTTTTGTATGCTTCCAACAATACTTTTGGGTAACCAAAATAACACTTGAAATGCATTTTTCATTGTCTCTTCCAATGTACCTGACATGGTCTAATTTATAAAACAGACCCTCATAAATGTGACATATTTCAGCAAAATACACTCCATGATGTATTTTTTTTTTTTGCAATTTATGAACAATTCTATGGTTGGAAAAAGTCACACGTACAGTCATGATACAGCCTACCACAACTGTAGATGTCTTTAATACTAGTGCTTTCTGAAAAATTCTGACACAAAGCGTCACTTGGCTTAGAAAAGATGATAAAAAAGAACAGGCTATCTGAAAGAATCAACATTCATTTTCTATCCTTTTGTTCTTTCTTGGCATATCTCATTTTATCCTTTTTATCTGGGAGAGTTTTGTGGAATTAAAAATCTAGCTTCACATTGGAGGCCATGCTGAAATATGGATGACAGAAAAATTTGCTAACATTGTCAAATAATCAGTAACCACAATAAGAATGTAATTAGGTACAGAAGAGATGTATTTACATCTGAATTTTAAACATGAAATTGTGTGATAATTGTGCAAAGTTATATTTTGTCAGCAAACAAGCTGAGTTGGCAGTTCCTATAGTCAAAGTGCCAGACAGCTCATATACGAGGGAATTGAAATATTGAAAGGAATTTCTTCCCTTGGTTCCTTTCATAACCTTATATATCTGTTACAGTTAGAGGGAGGATACCTGAAATCATTTTTGGAGGACATGGGAAATTTGGGGTGAGAAAGGGCTACAGGATTTCGCCTATAAAGTCATGCCAGTCTCTGTACAGAAATGTCTGAGAATTCAGAAGCTGAAACAGCAGCAAAATTTCTAAGAGTCAGATAAAGCCTAAAGTCAAAGGAAAGGGCAAAGAGTCTCAGGAGAGAGGTAAGCAAATAAAATTAGCTCTACAATAACAACAGTGTTGTTTGAAAATCTGTAATATCCCTGCCAGATTAAATGTACTGAGAATTTATCAACTTGAAAAACTATAGAAAATGTCCTTTTACTGAGGGTATCGGGGCCCTGGAAACATTCACCTTCTCTAAATTTTCTCAACAAACTCCAGAATTCTCTTACATAAACTGTACAGAATCATAAAGTTGTTTATCTAATAAATTACAGAGATGACTAGCAGCACATCAGAATTAAGGGGTAGCTTTCACCTATTGCTCTCAGCTTTGGAGCTTTGGCAAAATCTGAAACAATTAGAAGTCTCATTGTACAAACTGTTAAACATATATTTGATAACAGTCAGGGAATAATTATAATAGTCCAGACAACAAAAAATGGCAACTTGAGCTAAGCTTCTGTTGATGTAAATAGATTTGGACAGAAAGATATTATAGAATAAATATCTATTTTTAAATTAACTAAGTCATAAATTTGATTTATGTTGGAAAGTAGGGGGAAGATAAAAGTTGACACCTAGATTTTGGGCATGATGAAATGGATAAATAACAGTCCCATTTATCATATAAAAAATAATTTAAAAGGATTATATTTGATGTAACAAAATCATGAGACTGATATTGTACCTTTGTAGTTTGAGAATATTTTCACATATCTGAGGGACAATACTGAGTGTATAGTTGAATATGTGTTGGGAGTTAAAAACATCTGAGAGCTATAAACAAATAGGTACGTGGTAATTGAAGCCATGATTAAAGATAACATTTCCTGGCTGGATGCAGTGGCTCACATTTGTAATCCCAGCACTTTGGGAGGCTAAGGCAGGCAAATCACTTGAAGTCAGAAGTTCAAGACAAGCCCAGCCAACATGGTGAAACCCTATCTATACTACAAATACAAAAATTAGCTGGGCATGGTGGCATCTACCTTTAATACTAGCTACTCCATGGTGGAGGCATAAGAATCGCTTGAACCCAGGAGGCAGAGGATGCAGTTAGCTGAGATCATGCCACTGCACTCCACCCTGGCGACAGAGTGAGACTGTCTCAAAAAGCAAACAAATGAACAAACAAAAGGTGAGATTTTCTGATATAAAAGTAAAGAGTATAAAAATGAAAAAGATCTACAAGTGAAATTCAAGGAATTTCAGTAATTAACGGCCAATATGAAGAGAGTGTCCTCCCAGTGAAGACAAGAGATGAAATGCCAAAGAGGTAGGAGAAGAAACCAGAAAGGTGTATTATTTCAGTAGCCACTAAAGAGATCATTTAAATAAGGAGGCATATTCAATAATGTCAGATTGTGCTGAGACGCTTATAAAGAATTTTAAACGTCCATCACATTTGGTAACTTGGGGGTGATTGGTGACCTTTGCCAGAGTCAGGCTGGAACAGGTTAAGGAATGAGTGGAGGGTTGAGGAAATAGTAATTGTAAGTAGATACAACATTTTTGAAAGATATGCTAGGAAATGAGAGAAAACTAAGATGATAGAGGGAAGAGGTGGTGGGAAAAAAATGTATATATATATGTACTTGTACTTTGGGCTCTTGGGTACATGTACACATCCTGCATCCTTCAGGATTCTTGCATAGGTACATACATGCCATGGTGGTTTGCTGTCTCCATCCACCCCCACCTGTCACCTACATCAGGCATTTCTCCTGGTGTTATCCCTTTCCTCCCTGCCCCCCGTCCCTCCCTCCTCTCCCCTTCACCCCTAACCTAGCCCAGTGAGTGTTGTTTCCTTCCCTGTGCCCAAGTGTTCTCATTGTTCATTACCTGCCTATGAGTGAGAACATGCCGTGTTTGATTTTCTGTTCTTGTGTCAGTTTGCTGCGAATGATGATTTCTAGATTCATCCATGTCCCTACAAAGGACACAAACTCATCATTTTTTATGGCTGCATACTATTCCATGGTGTATATGTGCCACATTTTCCTTGTCCAGTCTGTCACTGATGGGCATTTGGGTTGGTTCCAGGTCTTTGCTATTGTAAACAGTGCCACAACAAACATACATGTGCATGTGTCTTTATAATAGAACGATTTACAATCCTTTGAGTTTACACCCAGTAATGGGATTGCTGGGTCAAATGGAATTTCTATTTCTAGGTCCTTGAGGAATCACCACACTGTCTTCCATAATGGTTGAAACAATTTGCACTGCCATCAACAGTGTAAAAGTGTTGCTTTTTTTCCACATCCTCTCCACCATCTGTTGTCTCCAGATCTTTTAAGGATCACCATTCTAACTGGTGTGAGATGGTGTCTCAATGTGGTTTTGATTTGCATTTCTCTAATGACCAACGACGATGAGCATTTTTTCATATATTGTTGGCTACATATATGCCTTCTTTTGAAAAGTGTCTGTCCATATCCTTTGCCCACTTTTGAATGGGTTTGCTTTTTTTTTTTTTTTTTTTTTTTTTTTTTTTTTTTTTTTTTTTTTTTTTTTTTTTTTTCCTTGTAAATCTGCTTTAGTTCTTTGTAGATTCTGGATATTAGCCCTTTGTCAGATGAAAAGATTTCAAAAAATTTTTTCCCATTCTGTTGGTTGCTGGTTCACTCTAATAATTGTTTCTTCTGCTGTCCAGAAGCTCTTAAGTTTAATTGGATCCCATTTATTTATTTTGGCTTTTGTTGCCATTGCTATTGGTGTTTTAGTCATGAGTCCTTGCCTATGCCTATGTCCTGAATGGTATTGACTAGGTTTTCTTCTAGGGTTTTCATGGTGTTAGTTCTTATGTTTAAATCTTTAATCCATCTGGAGTTAATTTTTGTATAAGGTGTAAGGAAGGGGTCCAGTTTCAGCTTCCTGCATATGGCTAGCCAGTTTTCCCAACATCATTTAGTAAGCAGGGAATCCTTTCCCATTGCTTGTTTTTGTCCAGTTTGTCAAAGATCAGATGGTTGTGGATGTGTGGCATTACTTCCAAGGCCTCTGTTGTGTTCCATTGATCTATATCTCTGTTTTGGTACCAGTACCATGCTGTTTTGATTACTGTAGACTTGTAGTATAGTTTGAAGTCAGCTAGCATGATGCCTCCTGCTTTGCTGTTTTTGCTTAGGATTGTCTTGGCTATGCAGACTCTCTTTTGGTTTGAGATGAAGTTTAAAGTGGTTCTTTCCAGTTCTGTAAAGAAGGTCAATAGTAGCTTGATGGGGATAGCATTGAATTTACAAATTACTTTGGGCAGTATGGCCATTTTCACAATATTGATTCTTCCTAACTGTGAACATGGAAGTTTTTCCACCTGTTTTTGTCCTATTTTATTTCCTTGATCAGTGGTTTGTAGTTGTCCTTGAAGAGATATTTTTTAAAGAGTTGAATAGATCTGAAGATATTTTATTGCTGCCAGTAAGAATGTCAATAAGAAATACAATAGAGTTACTATAACAGTGCATTGCAGCACTGTTTACAACAGCAAAGACCTGGAACCAACCCAAAATGCCCATCGATGATAGACTGGACAGGGAAAACGTGGCACAAATACACTATGAAATACTATGCATCCATAAAAAATGATGAGTTCGTGTCCTTTGTAGGGACATGGATGAATCTGGAAACCATCATTCTCAGCAAACTGACACAAGAACGGAAAATCAAACACCACATGTTCTCACTCATAGGCGGGTGTTGAACAAGGAGAACACATGGACACAGGGAGGGGAGCATCACACATGGGGTCTGTCAGGGGGAAACAAGGGAGGGACAGTGGGGGGTGGGGAGTTGGGGAGAGATAGCATGGGGAGAAATGCCAGATACAGATAATGGGGAGGAAGGCAGCAAATCACACTGCCATGTGAATACCTATGCAACAATCTTGCATGTTCTTCACATGTACCCCAAAACCTAAAATGCAATAATAAAATAAAATAAAAACAATGCATTGCATATTTCAAGATAGCTAGAAGAGATTTTGAATATTGTCACAACAAAGAAATAATAAATGTTAAAAGTGATGGATGTGGTAATTACCTCAATTTGGTCATTATACTGTGTATATATGCATTGAAACATCACATTATATTCAATAAGTATATGTAATTATTGTATGTTAATTCTAAATGAAATAAAATAAGTATTAATTCTCAAAGAAGAGCAACATAAACAACAGGGTAAATTTCTTTGAAAGGCAAAAGAGAGAGAAAAAGAAGGAAGAAAGAAAGAGAAAGAAAGAAAGAAAGAAAGAAGAAAGGAAGGAAGAAAAGAAAGAAAGAAGAAAAAAAGAAAGAAAAGAGGGGAGGGGAGGGCAGGTGAGGGGATGGAAAGGGTGGAAAGTGAAGGGAAGGGAAGGCAAGGGAAGGCAAGGGGTCTCAGATAAGATATGGGAATATCCTCAAATAAAACCAAAGGGAAGAAGAAGAGAATGGGTATGTGTTATGGCTAATTTCATGTGTCAACTTGACTGAATCACAAGATGCCCAGATATTTGGTTAAACATTATCTCAGTTGTGTCTGTGAGAGTATTTCTAGATGATATTTATGTTTGAATCAGTATACTGAACAAAGCAGGTATCCCTCTCCATGTGGATGGGCATCATCCAATCCACTGAGGGCCTGGATAGGACACAAGGGCAGAGGAGGAGATAATTTTCTTTCTACATTTGACTGCTTGAGCTAGTACATCAGTCTTCTCCTGCCCTTAGACTGGGACTTAAACCATCAGCACTACCAATTCTCAGGTGCTCGGACTCATACCAGAGCTATACCACCACTGGCTTTTCGGGGGGTGTGTATATGTGTGTGTGTGTGTGTGTGTGTGTGTGTGTGTGTGTGTGTGTGTGTGTAGAGTGTGTGTGTAACATATATATGAAGAAAGAGAGAGAGAGAATGCACCAAAGGGGAAAAATACAAATAAGAATGAATTCTGACTTCATATGAGAAATAATACATTCCACAAAACAATGAAATAGTATTTTTTTAATCAATGCTAACCTAAAATTCTATAGTCAGTAGAATATCCTTCAAATATGAAGGTGAAATAAAAACATTTTCAGATTAACAAAGCTGATAAACTTCATTGCCAGCAGACTGGCAGTATAAAAATTGTTAAGGGAAGTACTTCTGCTTTAAGGAAAATGATACCAGATAGAAACACAGGTCTACAGAAAGAACTGAAGAGCACTGGAAATGGCAAATATGAAAGACTTCAGTTATTGATTTTTTAATAAAATAATTACCCACTTAAAGCAAAAATAATAATCCATTATGTACTTTATAATATGCATAGAAGTAAAACATACGAAAAAAGTAGAACAAATACCAAATGTCAAATATATTTCAGAGGAGTTATTAACAAATATTTAAACTAAAATTCTAAATATTTTAGAAGAATATATAGAATAACATAATTTATGAATTGGAGTAATAAGGTATTATTTAAATGAGAAAAAAGAAAAAAGAATTATTGATAAGTTCAAATATACTGAACTGAGTAGGATAGGGCACTATAAACAAAAATAAAAGGTAAGCAATCAACCAGGAAAAGATATTTATCCACAAATCGCAAAGAATTAGTACTTAGATTACTATATAAAGAATAATGATCAAGTCAATAAGTCATAAAAGAGTGATCCAAAGCAAATAAAATGACCAAAAGATCAGTATTATTCACGGGGAAGAAACTGAAAGCATTAATAAATATATTGAGTACAACTCAAAGAATTCAGGACAATTATCACTAAAACAATCATATGACACTAGCTGATGTTCATTCAACTGATACAAAATTTGGAAGTCTTACAGTAAGAGGTTATTTTATTTCTCTTATGCTGCTGATGAGTGTGAATTTGTACATTCTCTCTGGTAAACGATTTGGCATTAGCTGGTAAAGTTGAAAATGCATTTTTCCTATAACCAGGTAAGTCTCTTCCTAGAAACTTTAACACACATAGCCATAAGGAACATGGACAAGAATATTCACGACATCTTTGTTGGTAACAGCAAAAACTCTAATAACCAAAATTCTGACTAATCAAAAAAGAAATAAATATATCTTATATATTTGAATAAGGGAATAATTCATAATAATTAAACAATAAATACAGCATTTAAAAATAAGTACAAAAACAAAATCTCAAAATGATAAATTCAGAATACTATTTATATAAGTTTAAAACAAAACAAAACTGTGTTTATGAACCCTTATCTATGCATATTTATGCCTTGTATGAGGTGGGCAGATGTCTCACAATAATAGACAATTATAATCCACAAGGTTATACTACTTTTGATGACAGAAACGAGTTTAATCCATCCTGTTCCCCGATAGAAAACATGTAGTAGGGGCTTACTAAATAATTGATAAATAAATTAATGAAAAAATTCAGGTTTCATGACTCTCAACTCCAATTCTCATCATATTTATGTGATACTAGATAAGGCCTTTGTAAACATGCAATATATGTCGAAAATGAAAAACTAGCTTGTCTACAGAGTGGCTGAAAACAAATACCAAAAAACTTTGGCAATTTTAGCTTTTAAAAAAAATCTCAAAAATTATGGGTAACACAGTAGCATTCCTAACTTAAAGGACCGTATATTTGAAATAGCGTTCTTCAACTAACTATGCTTCCATGTACTAAAAGGAGAAAGAATATCAAAATCCCAGGCTACTTTTATATATAATTTCAACATCTTTTCTTTTCTTATGAATTTCTGAAAGTACATTGTTCTCCAGATACCAGTCGCAAGACCAAGTCTGACCCATGAATAGTTTACTAAAGACAAGCCCAGATTGTTACAAATCCAGAGAGACAAAACTCACTTCAACATATCACTACATTCTTAACTGAGATCACGATCATTGTAAAGAAAATCCGTTTGATAGTAATTTTCCACCTTTTTTATTCTGCTACACCGCATATGTGAATATGTGTAATAATAATTCCATGGGTACACCTAGCAAGAGGCATCATTCAATAGACCCTCCAACTCACATTTTAGTTTCTCAGAAACTTTTATTCCAAGTAGAAAACACATCCTGACTGGTGCATCCTCCCCACAATACCTCTTCCACTTACATTATTGGACATCTGTCCTTGGTCTTTTAATTTCTGTTAATCTAGGCCGGAACCACTATGGGGGCGAAGAAAAACATGATTACTGTTTTACATTTCTCTCTCCTCATCTGGGAGATCACAGAAGTGTGACAAAGGAGTTTTGGAAAACAAAACAAAACAGGAGATGTAATTTACACATTATCCAAAATCTATTTTATTCCAACAGGAATTTGTCTAAATCCACAATCACTTATGAAAATGTTTCATATGTGAGCATACATATTACAGTAGAAAAAGGCAGAGAACCACAGTTGTTAGGTAAATGTTAATTGCTTTGAGATCTCTTAGTGTAGTACTGTCAGGAAAAGCCAGCCCAACAGGAAAATGTTTTTCCCTCCATCACAAAGTCAAATTGTAAGTTTATTACATAGGCTACCAATTTCTGCTGTCCCCCTAAATTATACAATTACTCTTCTAATTCCTACAAAATAAAGTTCATAGCTAATAGGATAACAGTGATCTTCTCTCAAACCATAGTCCAGAATTTAGTGTGCCCTGCTAATCTACAAGATGAATGTGATGGTTAATATTGAATATGAAGTTGATTGGATTGAAGGATGCAAAGTATTGTTCCTGGGTGTGTCTGTGAGGGTGTTGCCAAAGGAGATGAACATTTGAGTCAGTGGACTGGGAAAGGCGGACCCACCCTCAGTCTGGGCAGTTACAATCTAATCAGCTTCCAGCTCAGCTTCAATTAAAGCAGAAGAACATAGAAGGACTAGACTGGCTGTCTTCTGGCCTCCATTTTTCTCCCATGCTGGATGCTTCCTGCCCTTGAACATCAGACTCCAAGTTCTTCAGCTTTTGGACTCTTGGAGCTATACCAGTCATTTGCCAGGGGCTCTCGGGCCTTTGGCCACAGACTGAAGGCTGCACTGTCAGTTTCCCTACTTTTGAGGTTTTGAGTCTCAGACTGATTTCCTTGCTCTTTAGCTTGCAGACAGCCTATTGTGGGACTTCAGCTTGTGATCATGTGAGTCCATACACCTTAATAAACTCTCTTTTATTCATATATACATCTATCCTATTAGTGCTGTCCCTGTAGAGCATCCTGACTAATACAATGAGTATGGACGTGCCCACAAGAACTCCCTGGCCCGTAGTGGTAGGGTAGAAGTGTGCAGTCATGATTAGGCTCTGAGGCTAAACCAAGCCAAACATGGTAATCTAATACCCACAGTCTAGCTTCTTTGCTATGGTGGCCTCATTTGGGATAAAAAGTGACTTGAGGAATGGAAAGAGTGCTAAGTTGTTGTCAGTGGATTTAACAATATCATTCTCAGTTGCAGTGTGCTGACTTCCAGGGCCAGTTCTTCAGAATCTCCTTTTTCTCCTGAAATCAGGCCATGAGAAAAGAATATGTTGCCCCCTGGCATAGATCATTCACCTGCCCGGTCCTCATTCAAGTCTCCAGGGATTGGGATATCTGAAGATGACAGGCCTAAGTAAGGCCTGAGGATACCCAACATACATTCTACAGGAATAAGTGGAGAAAGTGGATGAAAATGTTTTCTGTGTGGAAGGACAAATAACAGTTGATTTCTACTGGAAAAGTAAATAAAAACCATAATTAAAATTACTCAAAAGTAAATTCTGATGCATGGCTTTGCTCTCTTGATATGTGTTCCAAAGCCTTCAAACCCAGAGTACATAACACCTTTTCTGTAATCATTTCCCCGGGACCTACGAGGAGTCACAGTTATCCGCTGCTCTGGACCAGATCATCACCCACCTTTCTAACATTGTGATGTACCTGTGTGATAGTCAGCTTACCAATGTGTTTGAGTAGGCAATGGGATTCCAAACTGATCAAAGATTTTTTAAAGAATATAAGGTTGGTAAGGACCATGTCAGTTTTAAAGGTGAATCATGAACCCCCATCACCAGAGCCAAATGAGGGCCCCTTAGTTCAAGCCGTCTCCAAATGGGATGTACAAAAAACTGCTTCTCATTTATATTTGGCCACATTTTTCTGATGGCAGCATTTTTCTCATCCGACTGGTGTCAGCCGCCAACCTGTAAATAAAATGTAAGCTTAGTTTTGAGCTGATTATAGGCGATATCATAACCTCATTTATTTAGACAAGTTACCCAAATCACAGACAGTTCTTTAACTGGCCACTTTTGAGAAAAATACTTCCAAAATAATGGGCTCATTAAATAGCAAATGTCAAAAACAGATTTCTAATGTGACTAACAGGCATTCACTGAAGCTGAAGCAAATGTTTGAACCTAGTGGAATATTAATCTAGATGAAAAGTATGACATAGTTTTAAAAACAGTAACCTCATATAAATACGCTTATGCTGGAAAATGTTTTTATATGGACAATATCTTCTAAATGGCAAGCTATGCATATTTTTACATATATATGCAAAATATCATGTAACTTAAATGTATTTTAAAGCTCAATCTATTTCAGGATTACAGTGCTTTAGTAACTATCAAACCCAGCCCAGATAAATTTGAAAGAATTGGTTTAGCTGGGTGTGGTAGTTCACATCTCTAATTCCAGTACTTTGGAAGGTCAAAGCAAGAGGATCAGTTGGGCCCAAGAGTTCAAGGCCAGCCTAGGCAACAGAGTGAGATCCTGTTTCTCCAAAAAAAAAGTGTTTAAAAAAATAGCCAGACATGGTGGGGTGTGCCTGTAGTCCCAGCTACTCAGGAAACAGGTGGGAGAGTCACTTGAGTCCAGGCAGTGGAGGCTGTAGTGTTGACCATCACTGCACTCCATCCAGCATGGGCAACAGAGTGAGACTCTGTCTCAAAAATAAAATAAAATAATGAATTGGTTTAACTTTCCAGATTTACAGATATTTCTGTTAAATGTTTGGATTGAACTTCCTCAAGAAATGGTAAAAGAAAATAAGGGATTCAGAAACAGCAATCCAGAAGTTAAAGTAAAAAGTGGGGAGCTAGACAGATAAGAACTAAAATTCTAGCTCCTGTACTTACTAGATGTCATATTTTAAACATGTTATTTAACCTTTCTAAGCCTCTGTTTTCTTCATCTGTAACATAGAAGTAAAAACACCTGACTCACTGGGTTGTTTTAGGTTGTTTTAAGGATTAAATTAGGTATCATTTGTAAAGCCGTAACCCACAGTCTGACCCATAGCAAGTGCCAGTAAATGGGAACTTCCATCACTTTGCATACATACTTTCCATGAACTCTCTTACTGGAATATATTCCCAGATGCTTGTTATATTCTGTGAATTCTAATTCTAGAAAAATAAAATATGTTCTTTTATCATAGTTTCATTTTCTTTACCAATGTCAAGTTTCATTCATATTTTTGTCACCATACTAAAATATTCCCAACTTAAGAACGTTTCTTCTATACAGTTCTTGCCCTCCTACTATTCAATGGTATTATAGTTCTTTGCAAGATATGATATAGTACTTGATTCCATTAATTTCCTAAATTTCCTTTTTCAGGAAACCTCATGTGCAATATGTACCTGCCAAGAGAGATCCCATGACCACAAAGGTTGTTTTCTAAGAGTGAGGCTTAACCATTGCCTCCAGTATGCTGATTCCTGCGATTTCCCCAAATGTGGGAAACTTGATTGCATAATTTACGGTAGTAGGGGCCTGAGTTTACCCTCTCCCCTAATGTTTTTGATATTAAAAAAAAAAAGAAACTTCATGTCCTCAAATCTTTGGGGACTTCTAAAATATCTATTTACTAATTATATTCTATTATTTTCATTCAAAGCCTTTCAGACAAGGACTGATGAGGAACTTAACTTTTTCTAGGATAATGCTGGGTTATCTTGACCTTGATTTCAACTTCAGCTAATTTTTTTGGGAGCCAAAAAAAGTTCTTCACCCAATAATCTCAAATTTGACTAGGGAGACTTATCATCAATCAGTACCCCATTAAGAACCGCTTTGATCCCCAGTCAGCATGCCTAATTTAATGTTTTAGAAAAGATACTCTGCTCTCTGTTCTGCAAGACTTATTTTCCTACATTTGGTCAGGAAAAATTTTTTTAAAGGTTTGAGAGATTGAGAAGAATGCTGAATGAAGCCCTAGGTCCTCATTGTGGTTCTGACGGTCTGTTATTTTTTGGGTGTCTGCATCTGGTTTGCACAACTCCTCCCTCCATTTCACTCTTGGTTCGCTGTCTTTGAAAAAGTTATCATAATCCCACCTTGTGCCATGAGGAAGGTTTGCTGTGTTAGATTTTGACCCTTGGGAAAGAGTTTTGTTATCTAGTCTTGGACATGGAGTTGTGAACTTTTAAAAAATCATCTTAAATGGGAGTGAACATTTCTGACCCTTGGGAGAAAAAACTAACTTTAGGTATCTTGGTAAATGGGAAAAAGCATAGGTTGAGATGAGAGAGAAATGCTTCCCTGGACATAGTGCAGATTGTTTCTAGCAGCAATCACTGGTGGTGGCTCCAGCTGAGCAGGGCAGGGCAGGGGTGGAGGATCACCCTCCTGCCACTTCCACATGGGTTCCTTCGGATACATGCAGCACTTTCTGCAACAACTAATTCTCTTCATCTGGACTCTTCGTTCTCATTCATGGCCCTCTTTTCTGCCTCATTTTTAAGAAGCATTGGCAATGATACAGCAGAGAATGAAAGTCCCTGAAATCTCATTAAGGTTCTAAATAGAAAGTGGCAGAAAACTGTGAGGTCTTGGGCAAATCATTTCCTTTTCTTGACATCAGTTTTTTTTTTTTTTTTTTTAACCTATAATGACTGGCTTTAAAAAAAAGCATGCACTCTGTGAACTCTAAAAGCCTTTTAGCTCTGGCATTCTTTCCTGTTTAAACATTTTTGTTTTCTGAAAATCTCAAGCATATTGTATTTGTAATTGTTGTTTTAAAGCTATATACACAGGCACACAAACATATACAGTTTAAATCTCTCTGTTAGTGAACTGTGCAACCAGTGCCAAATGTAAGATAGTCTTCGCATTTGATGGGATATGCCTTTACTATTCCAGACCCTCAGTTAACAGAGCATGGTGATGAATTTTGGAGTTGCAACCCAAGAGCATAAAGGCCACTCCCACAACAGTCTAAAACGGCAGACTGCTGGGCATTTAGCAGCATCTGCTTCATAAATTACCACGTTTATGTGATGTTCTCAGAAGGGTTCCTACTGTTATTTACTCCTCAATGTTCAATGCTAAACATCAAAAGAACCCAAACATCAAAATGTCAAGTCCAGGGAGGAAATGTTTCAAAAGAACTTATTTTTGTACCAATTTAACTTTCCTCTGAATTTCAAGAACAAGGGTGTGGACCTGACATCAGACCATTCTATCTAATGAGATTCATCCAGTTCTAATTACTACTCCCTTTTACAGGCACAAGGACACCATGCTACACTTGGCACTTGGAAGTTACTGGCTGGACAGATTGTACTAAACAAAGATCTCCCTAATCACAAATGATTAAAAAGGAAAATAAAACCTGCACTACAACTCTGAAATTTGTATTATTTATCCTGTGGTGTAAAGGATTTGAGAGAAGGAAGAGGAGCTGAGATTTTGTTTATGACACTTTTAGGGTGTATTTTTTCCAAAGAACTTAGAATGCCAGGAGCTTTGTCCTGGAGTAGTTACTTGTGCACGTTTTTTTGTTTTTGTTTTTGTTTTTGTTTTTGTTTTGCAATCTCCTCTTGTCATTTATTTCAATAAAAAACAGCTGAGGAATAGTTTTATTAGTTCTGGACATATGAGTGGTAGTTTCTGGAGTGGCTGTTTTCACAACCTATTCCAAGCAAGACGTCTTTTTTAAAGAGTCTTGCTTCTTTTTCACTAAGTACGCTATTAGTCTTTATCTTGGTCATTTCTCTGTTTTCTTTTAGTCTCATTATTTGATCATTTTAACCTTATGATACAGAAAAAAGAACTAAAAATTTGCAAATTTATACCTGTGAAGACTACTATGTGCAGAGAGATAGGCCAGTCAGTCTCCACATACAAAGAATGAAGAGCTGGATATTGCACAGTGACAGGGGCATTAGGTTCGATAGAAATTCAGGAAAGAGAAGAAAGTCTACAACAATGTCTGATCTAGTAAGCACATGATATTGAAGTTGAGGGAACAGGTTCTTCCAGGGATCAAACTTGCCCTGAGAAGCCTAGTAAGGAAGAAAGACTTTGAAATAGTGGAAACTTTGAGAGTTGTGCTTATCTCCCACAATTGAATTAACCAAAACTTTTGACCTCATCCAATTCTGCTTCATTCATCAAAATCAGTGTATATTTTTTCAGCTTACATTTTCTCTTTCAAAGAGGAAGGGCTTTTGAATGTCAAATTTTCTGCAATCTAGCTCACAAACACTTATGAAGATAGGGATAAGAAGGTAATGTTAACCTGAAGAGTCTTGCCATGGAATTAAAAGTACATGACATGCATTAACACACTCATTATGCTATACGAACATAGATACATTATACTTTAAAGCACATGATACGAATGTGCTTTAAAGTAGGTACTGGGAGGAAGAGAGACTATTTTTAAATATTCTCAAATCCATAAGAGTATTTAGGTATGACATGCTGAAGATAACTCCCTGAGGATTGGAATAAAACAAGAAGAAATGTGGTCAGAACACGTAACATGGGATTGAGGGGCTGCCCATAGGAAAATAGATGTAGGTCAAAAAGCATGAGACGGAAAGCTCAGCATGACACCTGAGGCAGCCTACCAAGTTGCAAAAGAACCATCATTTGCTTGGTTTATCACCCATTTTGAACTCCGGGTAACTGAGTTGCAAACAAAGACAACTTTGCTTCACAAAGGATATAAAATACAAGCTTTTGTATCCCATGGTAGAACGCAAAGTAGAAAGGATAGATTCCTGAAGCAGTGATTTTCCAAGGGCGGTTCCTAGGCCAGCAGCAGTTGCTGGGAATTTCTCAGAAATGTAAATTCTAGCAGAATCATAATCAGAAACTCAGGGAATGTGACTCAGTGATATCTGTTATGACAAATCTTTCAGATAAAGTTTGAGGACCACTGTTTATGAATAGGTAGGAAATACCATGCTTTAAAGTTCAACTTTTTAAGAGACCAAGACTTTATTTTTAAATTTTTTATTTCCATAGGTTTTTGGGGAATAGGTAGTATTTGGTTACATGAGTAAGTGGTGATTTGTGATTGGTGCACCCATCACCCAAACAGTATACAGTCAACCCAGGTTGTAGTCTTTTATCTCTTGCCCCCTTCTCACCCTTTCCCACTGAGTCCCCAAACTCCATGTGCCATTCTTACGCCTTTTCATCCTCACGGCTTAGCTCCCACTTATGAGTGAGAACGTACTATGTTTCCCATTGTTTTCATAAGGGGTAAACAATGGCCTCCTTTAGGCACAAACTGATTACCCTTTTCAGCCTCCACTTTCTGTCCTGGATGTACCAGAGTTTACAGCCAGCCAAGAAGCAAGAGGTGGACATGCTCCTGGATGGGTGGTTTCAGGCAGCAGCCTGCAGCATCAAGTACTCTGAAAAACCTCCCAGGTCTGAGATGGACGATGAGAAGAGTGGGAAAAAAAAAGTGTGTTGGGGCTGCTTCTAGCCAGATGCTATTCAGAGTTCCACAGCTGAGCTTCCCTTTGGACTGTAGACTGTGTTTAGAGTTCCTAAACAAAATAGATGGGAGATGTGCCCCACTGAGGAGCAAAACAGACAAAGCCATTACCCCTCGAAGTAAGCACAGCCCTGAGCCAGGAAAAAAAAATTGGCTCAGTGTGTGGGAACAAGGGCCCGCCAGGCCTGTGTAGAATCCACTCCCAGGCAGTGGCAGTAAGGAACATGCTGGGAAATGTTATGCTACTCCCCCTTGGCTTTCAACTCAGAGGTTAAGGAACCACCCTCATTCCTTGAATTAGCCACTGTGAGTTGCTACACATGAGTCTAACCAAATCCTTTTGAGGTTACTTATATTTTTACAGAGGCCTGGGATTTGACAATCTATAGACATTACTTCCTGGATTGTAATGGGCTTTTAGACTGACATACCACAAATATACATCAGTTCTTGATAACAGACAAAGGGAACCATGCTTTACTTTAATGTTTCCTAAGTATGGATGGTGAGCCATCTATATAAGAATCCCTCAGATTCTTGTTAGAAAATACTGGTTCACAGGTCACACCTCAGACCAATAAAATCAGAAATGCGTTAGGGTGGAGACATTGGGACCCTGCATTTTTACCAAAACCGCCAAGTAATTTGTATTTTCATTCATATTAAAAACATGGTCAGTTGGCTTAACAGTCAATCAGCTTTGCAAAAAAGTCCAGTCATACCCACATGCATTAAATTATTGTTTTGTACTTTATCTTGGCAATGACACAACGAGAGAGAGAGATTTTCATGAAGGGCATAAATGGACAAATGCACAAAAGGACAGAAAAACTTAAATGGAGTAGAAAAGAAAGTGACAAGGAGCTATGCTACTGTCCTTTGTAACATGCTACCACAAACCGGGAAGCATAAAGCAACAGAAATGTATTCTCTTGCAGTTCTGGAGGCAGAAGCCCACAATCAAGGTGTCAGCAAAGCCATGCTTCTTCCAAAAGCTCTAGGGCAAAATCCTCCCCTTGCCTTTGTGTCTTCAGGCTTCTGGCTGATCTTGACAATCCTTGATTTGTGGCCTTATCACTCTCTTCTCTGCCTCTGCAGTCGCCTTGCCTCCTCCTCTTCCCTTTGTGTCGCCTATGCACCTGTATTCTATAAAGATACACATGATTGAATATCCCTAGTAAACTCCCTCTCCCAGGATCCTTAATTTAATTACATCTGCAAAGACTCTTTTACCAAATAAGGTCACATTGACAGGTTCGAGGAATTAAGACATAAAACACAGGCACAGTTTTCTGTGGCTACCATTAAGCCACTATAGAATGAAAGAGGGGAAGGAAGTGAGAAAGGTATAAGAGAAGAAAACAGCAGCTTCTTTGCCTTGGTCACATTTAGCCCTCTTAGCCAGGAAGGCTAGAGTGTTTCAGATTGAAGGCGAGACCTAGTGTCAAAAGACATTGAAATTTTAATAAATAGATAAGCTATCTCTATGACCTATGTTCTTTTAGGCATGTTTCTCTGTTCTACACGGCACTGATGAGGTCCAACTCCTGTTGATGTCAATAATAATTTAGCCAAAGGAAAATTACAAGCTGAAAAGGGTAAGTACGGCTAACCAGATGCAATTAGCTTGAGTAAGAAGAGTTCTGGAAATGTGATGTCCACATACTAACAAAAGATTGTTAGTGTATCAATCATTTCCTTCATCTTTGGAGAGACTTGGGGGAGGGGGTACCTAAATGAAAACTTTAACCTCTTATACTTGCCAAATCCTCTAGTCTTGGAAAACTTCCTTCACACTAAAGCACGCTAAAGTCATGTGTGCCAAGCAATAAAATCTCATTGTGCAAATCATATGTTCTATTTGCAATAAGACAGTAACACTTGTCTTAAATTATATTTTGGCAAGTATAAATGGCTTCAGAAGTATAGGAAAGCACAATCAATTCACATGTAAGACATAAAGAACTTTAGAAAAGTGCAACTTAATCTAATTCTGAAAACCTTACTAATGCACAGGAAGTCACTTTAGCACACAGATTGAAGGTCATCACTGTCAGCACATTGCCATAAGTGATTCACTCACACTGAAGTGTGCATACCCTAAGGTATAATTCTTCAGAATTCTGCTGGTTCACACATTTTAAAAACTCACATGACAGGATTTCCTATGTACAGGATATTAGATCACAATTTGGACTTCACTAATGCATGTAAAGGGAGGGAGATTCAATCCTGTGTCCAAGGGATCATGTTGAGATTGTGAAATATTTCCCAGAACTTTCTGGAAACTTAGAGGGCCTGGGCCCTTATGCAGAATTCTCCATGCCTGGACATTAGACACTGGCCAATCCTGCTCATGGCTTACTTCTTCCTGTGTCAAGACAGCAAGAAGGAACCACAGCTAGCAAAGCCACTCTTGAGGAGTTAGTTTCACATTAATCAGTATTATTGGGAAGAATTTTTTCTTTTTTTAAATGTGATGCATCCACCTTAGGACAGGGGCTTCCTGAACAACTTTTTGAAAACAAGTGTTATCTCATTTTTTACAAGTTATTTCATTTACTTACCAACTTTAAGGAGTAGATGGCAACTCCCAATTTTGCAGAGAACAAAACTAAACTCACAGAAGTGAAGTCCCTTGCCCAAATGCACAGTTAGGATGAGAGAGCAAGGTTTCCTTTCTGGTCTATCGGACACCAAGCCCAGGACTCTTGCCTGTACAGCCTCTCCTCTTTGACCCCCACTGAAGTGATTTCTACCTGGGCCCCAGTATCACTTTGAATGTTTCTCATTTCCAGGTGCTGCTGGCAGAGGTGTGGTATGATCTGCTCATCTGTCTTGACTAAGTTTTTCTTTTCAACTCCTTTGATGTAGATTCAAATTTCAAATCTGAGATACAGAAGGTAGTATGAAATCATGAACATCTTTGTTTCCTTCCTCCCTTAGGTTTATAGAACATATCTCTAAATCTTTATCAACTTCTTTTCTGCAAACACTCTCTCTTCCAAGAAGTAACATAAATCCTGGGTAAAATGATCATTGTAGCTTTGAAGTGAGTCATCTTAGCCATAGCAACTTTCTCTGGAAGTTCCATTTTCTTGCAGCATCACAGTGCTTTTTGAAAAAATATAAGTATACATTTGGCCTTGAGGACTTTCATCTCTCAGCCTTTTTTTTTTTTTAATTTTTTATTTTACTTTAGGTTCCGGGGTGCACGTGCAGGTCATGCAGGGTTGTTGCATAGGTGCATACTATATCCAGCATTTCTCCCCATGTTATCCCTCCCCACCCTTCCCACCCCCCGCTATCCCTCCCCTAGCCCCCACCAACTGCCCCCAGTGTGTGCTACTCCTCTCCCTGAGTCCACATGTTCTCACTGTTCAACACCCGCCTATGAGTGAACATGCACTGTTTGGTTTTCTGTTCTTGTGTCAGTTTGCTGAGAATGATGGTTTCCAGATTCATCCAAGTCCCTACAAAGGACACAATCTCATCGTTTTTTATGGCTGCGTAGTATCCTTCTACTTGTTTCTCAGCACTCAGAAGCTTGAGGCTCAGGTTATTATAGAGAAATTGTCCCCTGCCAATGTACTTTATGAGCTCAATTTTTTTCCCAAGCTTTACCTACACCTTACTGCATTCTGTAGCTAGTTTCCTGGTAAAAATTATTCCTCTGCTAATAATGCCATAATTTATTGTCCCTCCCCAACATAAGTTTTACAAAGTAACCTCTAAATGTGAAAATTTAAATACAAGGACAAGCTAACAAAACAGATAATTTTAACAAAATTGTCCTAAAATCATGAAATTTTAGAACTCAGAACTTTAGAAACCATCCAGATGAGATTTGCCTAAAATTTTTAAAACTTTAAAGTTAAATTAAAAGAAAAAAAGAACTTTAGAAACCAGTGCTTTTACCTCTCCCTATAGCCTTTGTTTTATGGTTAGGAAATTAAAGCTCACAATGGGAAAATTTATCTTGAACCAGCCAGAATGCAATCCAGGTCTCCTATTCAATGATTTTCCATGAAAAGGTAACCTTGCAAATTTATCCTACATTATGCCAGATCAGCAGCTGTTGATTCTCACCTTCAAGCTGCCACCTTTGGTAAGTATTCGGGAATATAGATCAAGTCATTTAAATCAGCTTAGCTCAGGCTCTGCTCATGGACCAGGCTCAGCCAAAAAGCACCTTGTTTTATTTGGTCTGTGATAATGCCCCATAGCTAGTGAGAGGATTTTCACCTGTCATCACATAGCTGAGACAACGTTGAGAAACACACTCTCCCCTTGTTGGGCTTCTTGGTACCTGAACCTCAAATATTCCCCCAAAGTCTTTTACAAGAATTCCCCAGAAAGTGATAAGTGTTGCAAAAAGGGAAAACCAGGTCAGTGAGGAGGGGAAATTGACAAGAATTTAGAGTTAGAATGAATGGCTGGAAAAGAGAACTCTGGAAGTAGATAGAGGTGAGGTGTAAGCAGGTAAAAGAGAAAACCAAAGAGGTGATGCAAACATACCTAGATTCTGCTATGTAAGTGAACAGTGGAGAGGCCTGATGATGATAACAGGGAAGGAGCTGCGGCTGTCCAGGCTGAGGGAGGAGGGTGGCACGCTGGACGCCTGCAGCACTGCTGTTTGGGGTTAGAAGAACCTAGCAGAGTATTTTCTCCACAGTTGTTATCCCTGCCTTTCTCTCTTATCCATTTCCCATCCGTAATCAACAGTTAAATAAAGAAGATGCTCCATTTAGATAACACTTTCTCCCTTTTCACAGGACTCAACAGAAAGCAGTTGGCTATTTAAACATACTTTCCATGGTTGGTCATTTGTACACACTTTGTGGAAAGGAAATGAGTGTCATGCCAAGGCAAAGGAAAGGGATCACCACTTTTAATAATTCCCCCGACTTTCTTCCCCTGAGAGATTGCTCAATCCCTGAACTAATAGACACTCGTAAATTGGGAAAGAAGTCATTAAGAAAACCCACTGGACATCCAACCACACTAAACTCTCCACTCTAGTTGCCTTGCACAACCCAGCTTTTTCCTCCTTTATATAAGAACAGGAGAGCAAGAGTTGTATTTCATGAAGAAAACTAATTTGAAAGATGACTCAGGTTGACATTATATTCCAATCTCTTTTACATTTCTCAAATAATTTATTAGACACATTAATGTAATTATGTACTCTTGAAATCAAACCAAAAATAACACAAGTAATATGTCAAAAATGTTACTGTAGGTCCATAAAAGATGCTAGTAGTTTTAATATAAAATTGGATAAACAATCTAGTCTTTAATTTGAAGCTACCCTCAACACAGTTTGAAGAATTTTTTTTTTATGAACAATACACCAAGTCCTAACAACCATCTGAAATTTTTTCAGTGTTTCTTGCTGCAACTAAATTGCTATTTCTGGCAGGGTCTAATGGCTCACACTTGTAATCCCAGCATTTTGGGAGGCAAAGCACTAAAATGACTTGAACCCAGGAGGCAAAGGTTGCAGTGAGCCGAGATGGTGCCACTGGACGCCAGCCTGGGCAACAGAGCGAGACTCCATCTCAAAAAATAAATAAATAAATGAATTGCTACTTTTAGTTTTATTTAAATATGCTGCAAGTGCCCCGAATCATTATGAGAAAGTGAAATAATTGGCAGGACTCTGCAGTTAGTGTTTGGTTTGGTTAAAAAATAATTTGAAGTATATAGTTGATAATACATTTGAGAAGACAAAAAAAATCACATGTCTACTTTGTAAATCTCTATAAAATCTGATTAGAGTCAGTTGTTGTATAAGCAGAGAATACAAAGAAAAACTAAACAGAAACTTGAAAATTTTAAAATATCTTAAAAGCCCTTAAAAAACTGGTCAGCCTTTCCTGGAATGACTCTTGCAGACAAACTCATCTTTTTGGTAATGGGCCTGGAATCATATCAAACAATGCTGTTAAGAAAACACTATCTTTTTTTTATATTATGAAACTAAAATTCATCAAAGGATGATTTAGAGATCTATGGGAACTATTTTAAAATAATAAATGCCAAAAAATTATAGTCCTTAATTTGTTATGTTAATGATTTAAAACATATGTGGTAATACCAAAATATTTAACTCAAATGTGGCAACTCCACATGTGTTTTTACCAAGATTAACTTTGTAAAAACAGACTCTGTATCCCACACTCCTAGAAAAAGGACAGAAACAGATATAAAATTCTCTGTTTACGTCAAATCTATGTAGGTATCGAAAATTAACAACTCTTACTATTGTGGTAGTCACTGAACCTCTTTAAGAATAAGAATCTTCTTCTAGAGGAAAAAAAAAAAAATAGAGCTACATGAGCACAGAAATCTGAAGGCTTAAGAACTTGTGAAGCCAATTTATAAAATCCATGCTAAGAATCCTGGATCCTAAGGTAAACTCCTGATAGAGAAACAGAAGTCAAATAAATCTTTAGATAATATTTTGTATCAGCCGTGGTAAAGTGTGATCTCCATCTACCCAGAACCACCCAGGTGCTTGATGGCTTTTTTTCTGTGTTACCAGCAACCCAGCAAACTAGCAACTCCTGGGAGCTATAGGACGTGACTTAATGGCCCTATGACACTGGGAGTGTAGCCTGGACTGCTGGTAAGTGTCAAAGAAATGAGATTTTTTTTCAGGTGCTCAGAAAACTGGGTGACTTGAAGGTTGTAGGCTGATACTAAAAATTGCTCACTTAGCAGTGTTCACCCCCTTGCACCCTCCACCCTCTACCTCCAAACTCACTCAGGTCTCTCAGTAGCTGGAAAATGGGATAACTTGTCATTGGTTTCTTTAGACCTGGATAGATGTGGGTTAGCATTTTCCCATCATGTCTTTGAAGAAAGCAGGAGTAAAATCACAACAGTGGGAAAAGTAAATTCTTTGACATTGACATCTTCATTCTAAGTACCCCTCATCCACTGGTACACTTGGGGTGAATTTTGTCTTCTGCAACAGGAGAAAAAATGATAGCACTCAACTGTAACTCTCCAGCAGGTGAGAGACCAGAGTCTTCACATAGGAAGAAGCAGCAGCCATCCACAGTAGTGCCCAGACTGGTTCTGCCCATAGCACATAGTTGATCATGGCTACAGTGTAGAGCCTCCCATAGTGAAGGGATCAGAAAGGTGAAGGCATTGCTCCGATCCCAGTGCCTAGGATACGGCATGCACAGGGTAAGGTGCTTTCTGAGCATCTCTGGAAGGAAGGCAGAGAGGAGAAATGGAGGAACAGGTGGTAATGGAGAATGTAAAATACACATGCAATGTGATCAGAGGATATATTAGTTTGCCAGGGCTGACTTAAGAAAATGCCACAAACTGGGTGGCTAAACAACAGAAATTTATTTTCTCACAGTTCTGGAGTCTGGAAGTCCAAGATTGAGGTGTCAGCAGAATTGGTTTCTCCTGAGGCCACTCTCCTTGGCTTGCAGATGGCCACCTTCTTGTTTTTGCCTCACATGGTCTTTCTTCTGCACTCATGCACTCCTGCTGTCTTTTTGCGTATCCTCTTTTCATAAAGACACAGGTTAGATTGAATTAGAACCCATCCTAATGACCTCATGTTAATGCAGTCACCTCTTTAAAGGCCCTGTCTCCAAATACAGTCAGATTCTGAGGAAATGAGGGTTAGACCTTCAACATATGAATTTAATAGGTATACACATGAGTCAAAAACTGTGGAAAATACTAGTTTCGTTGAACCCTAGCCCCATCTCTTCTCCCATTCACATCCCAAAATCTTAGCTGGGAGATTAGGTTCTGAGAGATGAGGCACGGCCAAGGGTCCTAGATGCGCAGGTGAAATGAGCAATGGAGCTAAGAAGTCTCTCCAGTTCTTCCTCTAGGACACCCTATTGATTCCAAGATGGAGTCATAAGTACCAGGAGTGGCCACAGAGAGCCACATAGACAAAAGCCACTCCCAGAGGTACAGAGGTCCCCAGGCACCAGCAAACAATTTGACTCTTCCGTAGAGAGCCTCTTGCTTTCAGAAAAATCAAATCTTTTGTATTTTCTGAGGTTTGTGTCTGACTTTTGTCTATATATCAAAAACATATAAAAGACTCCTTCAAATTAATAAGGAAAAGGCTGTTTTCTTTTTTTAATGGACAAGATTTCAACAGGCCCTTCAAAAAAAAGAGGAAATTCAAATACCTGTTAAACATATTAAAATATATTCAAAGAAATGCAAATTATAACCACTTTCAGACACCAATGCACACCTTTCTGAATGGCCAAAAATGAAAAGACTATTAATATCAAATTTTAGCAATGATATGGAACAACAGGAATGTGTTTACAAAGCAGATGGGAGGGTAAATTGGTAATAATCATTTTGAAAAAATATATATAATGTGAAGATATTATTAAAAACTAATAAGACAAAACAACACTTTGAAATATTATATTTTCAGTATGTTAGGGGAATAAATACGCTATTTGATTTTGGCATTCAAAATAGAGCAAAATGTGAGAGTCTTTGAATTAATGCAAATTAAGTATGTTACATTTTAATAGTATTTCCTGTACTTGACCAAAACGCTATTTTTTTAGAACACTTGGAGTGAGTCTAATGTCTCCTTCACATGGCAGCTCCTCAAAAATTAGAAGACAGTTTGTTTTCACATCCCTTTGGGACTTCTCTGCCCTGGGTAATGCCTTCGATATTTTTCTGCACCACCCTGATCACTTTCCTATGAACACATTCTTATTTGGTTTACATCTCTTTAGCTGCTGAGGCCCAGAATAAAACACTCCACTGTTACTGTCTGTACATTTTGACAAAGCAAACTAGAATGAGACTGATATTTCTCTCTTATTAGATACTGTATTTCCAGTAATGCTAAAATTCCATCAACTTTTTGATAGTCACTTAACACTTTACCCTTTTGGATATACATTGCCTTCTGTGAACTAAAACTTTTAAGTCTTTTCTACACATATTGTTACAAAGCCACCCTTTCTTTTGTGTATTTTTAACCCACTTGCACACATTTATATATACCAATTTTTAGATGCATTTTGTTAAATTCAACACAGTGCTTCAAACTCCTTTTGGGATTTTGTTTTTGCCATCTAATATGTTCATTAACTGACAAAACAGTACAGCATGACCTCCATGTGTGCATGTGTGTGAAGATGGATGTAGATAAACATAGGTATAGATATACATATACAGATGGACATGGACATATAGATCTATATGGCAAGTTATAATTACAGTTATTGCTAAGTGACAGGATTGGGTGTGATTCCTATTTACTTGCACTTGATTTTTGTATTTCCTTTGAAATGTGTATCTAGTGACGCAGAATGCTCAAAATTAGTTCCATCTCTTCTATGTTTAGAGGTGGAGAAGGCAAGTCATATGGGAACAGTTTAGCCTGGACGATGCTTGGGTTACAAGCATGAGAAGACTCTTAAAAAGGAATAGAAGTTTACTTCAGGTTGATGGATACCATCAGCAAAGAATATAGATTTGTTTAGAGATTAAATAGAAAATGTATTATGGCTTGATCAGCAACGACTTTGAATGTATACCAAAGAGTTTATTATATAAATAATTTTTATTCTAGAGACATTAGAAAAAAATTAAATGATTTTCAGGAAAAGGAGAACATAATCGACCTATTTATTGGAAAGAGACAAGGTATTAGCAGTGGAAACACTAGATTTAGAGATAAGAGGTTATAAATAAGGATAAATGTTACATGTGCACTGCAGAAACCTATAGCTAGATAATTGGGTTCAAATAGAAAAGTGTCAAGAAAATAAAGAGTGGATTCAGCAGTATTTCCCAAACTATATTCAACAGAACAATATTATTTACTAATAAACATCTTTAAATATTCATTAGTGTCAAGATTATTATTAGTATTTTTATTATGGCAAGTTGGAGGGATTGTGTTTGATCAGACTTTAGAAATGCCATCTATTACATTATCCTGTGAAACATTTGAAATGCATACAAACATACTGAAGACCTGAGAAGTATTGCCATAAAGAAGCAAGTTTAACATTCTTTAATGCACCGTTTTCCAAATTCATTTGATCACATGGAAAGCCTGTTAACATCTCACTGTATACTAGTATTCCATGCCCTTGAATTTGGGAAATACAGCATTATAGAAATATTGAGAAGGCAGAAACAACAAAGCATAGTATTTGATTGCCTGAGGAAGAAGAGAATTCAAAGATGATGTCAAGTTTTTAGCCACCCTGCTTAGGAAAATAGGCTATACTGTAATTATCAGGTTTACGAGAACAGATTTGGGTGGGAATTAGTGTAGGTTTGGGTTAGTTAGGTGCCATAACTTTTGCAGATATTAATAAATGTAAATATTAGATATAGATATTAATAAATATAAATATTAAATTTATAAATATAGACATTAATAAATATAAGTATCTACAAAAGTTACTTCAAAAGCAGTAATAGAAATTTAGGTAAACTATTTGAAATTGTTTCACAAATTTTTCTACCAATCAAAATGCAACGCCTAGCAGAATGCTCCAGCACATGGCACAGCTGGACCATGCCATACCCCGTGAAGTGTCGCACACCGTGGGATAGGAACAACAGCAAAGTTGCTGCTAAAGAAGCCACAGAAAATGGTTCTCACAAATGTGAAAGCTGAAAAATTATGTCCACAGGACGTTCCTTTCCTAGGCACCATATCTAAAGAACTGAGAGCCTCTTGCCCAATGGCACATGAAATTCCAGGAAACATCTTTAATCTGTACTCTTATGTCCTAGAGTTTCTTGTTATTGAAGAGTTTGTTATGACTGTGTTAAAGTAAACTCACAAAGGTAAATGGAGATGTTAACTACTTGGAGCTGAAATTACAGAACATGAGAAAAATTCTCAGAAAGAACATTAATTTTTAGTAGCTGCAGATGTATGTCACACTTGGGAAAGACTGTGCGTAACCACCCTCTGGCACGCCCAATCCAATCAAGCTCTGAATGTATGTGAGAAATCCATTCCCCTTCAAAAAGGAGAGAGCGAGAATGCAAGGACAGTTTGTCTTATTCCGGTTGTTTTGCTGAACTGCTCTGTGAGCTGAAGCGATTCTAGAAACTTCTTCCTCAATTCCACGTCTCAGAAGGGAAAGAACAGCAATAGCAAGGTACCTTGACCCTCAGCTCTTTGGGCTTGCTGCAAATTACCAGAACAATTCACACTTATACGTATGGTGGCAGGAAAAGGCTTTTGGGTCAGAAGGACAAAGATTACATTCCACAACTCCTTTACCAATTAAAAAATGTGACCTTAGGTAAACGTTAGCTTTTGGGGTCTCTACTTTTGTCATCTGTAAAATGAAAATAATTATTCTAAAACTGTGGGAAGTCGTAGAATTAAATAATATTTATACACATTTTAAAAATTATTTAAAATATTTGCTAAATATTGTAGTTCTATTATCTAGTCTATATAAGTAAGATCAAAGGAACATACCTGATTTCTGTGTTAGAGACCATACATACATATGTAATTCCCAGCACTAAATAATAAACCATTTAGTTCCAAAGTTGAATGCCTTTCCTCACACTCAATTGTTTTCAAAAAGTCTATTTTGCAATTAAAACACTTGTCTCTTTTTCTATGCCTCTAACTGATATTTCACTATTTTTATTTTCAACCTGTCCTGATGTCATTCATCCAAAGAAGAAAGAATTTTGCCGCTAAGAAGATTTTCTTAGTACTTTCTGTTAAATTTAGAAGTGGCTCCCAAGGAGTGAGCTCTTTCAAAGACCCCTTTTTCTCTGTGGTTAATAGAAGTTTAAGACCATTCAGGGTGCAGGCTTTTGTTTGTTCATTGAATTTTCTAGTTAACAAGAGAATAAATCAGATTGTTTTTGTTTTATCTATTCATGTTTCTAATAAGCTGATCTCTCTTATAAACGTAGTTAAATTAATCTTTACTGTATGAAACTCTTAACTGACTCAGGGCTGTCATTTCAAATGCAGAGATTTTTATATCCCAGAAGTCAGAGAACAACTGTAAACTCAGTTCATTTTACAGGATTGACCATGTGGAAGCAAATTCTTCAACGCTGTCACACTCAACACCTTATAGACTGGTTCTAAGATAAAGTGAGAAATTGATGCTTTTGACTGACTAAATTTCATGCTAATTTTGCTACTATTTTCTGTTTCTTTTGAAAAGTGTCATGCCTGAAAAATTATCGTAATTAGTTGAAACTTTGGTTTAAATTCCAATACCTTCACAGATCCAAAATAGTTCATAGAATAATTTTAGTTCATCATTTATTCTGTACCCTCAGTGAGCAAGGTACTTAATTGGGAGTGGGGGGGACTAATTTCAAATGAAATGACTTCCCAAAGTGGCTGTGTCCTGTGTCTCTTGGGAACTTGTGTCTCCTCCTCACCTTTAGCCTTTCCTAAACACCCAGCACTTTATGCCAACAAAAGTAGCCAAGATAAATAGGCCCATCTATTAGGAGCAATAAATGGGCAAGATAACTGGAAATTTAGAAAGTATAAATTTTAGCCCTTCATTTAGAACCACTGATCAAAGCATTCAAGTGGCAATACCAGGTAGACCATGATCACAAAACTCCTTCTGTACTTCTACTCCCTGCAGCCATCTGAATTTCCCTACAGCAAGCTGGAACAAAAGTGTAGCAATCACTTCCATTCATACCTATTTAGAGTCCCTTGACCCTCCAGAGAGCCTGTAACCAGCTGCAGGAAGGCCAAGATGCTCCCTTACCCCAACGTTGTCTGGTGGAGTTATCTGGCTTTAAAACACATGCCAAGTCATAGCGCCTGTTTTCTCTGTCCTTCCTGCTTCTGGTCTCTTCCATTGCTCAGTTTATTTCTTCCCTGAACTTTGCCTCTGTTTAGTGGTAGTTTCTTTAAACTGAAGTTTTCTTTATTCTCATTTTGTTATAAATATGGGGCTTATCCAGAATTTTCATCTACCAGCAAACAGTAAATTGAGTCTGCATCTGTTGACTCTGTTCTTGAGATATTTTGAATAGTCATCATTTTTATACCTGACAATTATGTTTGAACATGGGGCCGATTAGTCTTTCTGAATACTCCTGAAATACCTACACAATTGAGTGTGATATTTTTATGAGTATTGAGATTCATTTATAGCTATTAATTGAGTTTAAGAAATATTTCTTTAGCTATCACAGCAGATGCTGTCAATGGCTCTCTTCAGCATGCATTGACCCAACTTCTGACTGCCAACCCCTGCCCCTCTTTACCTGAGGACTTTCTCCAAAACCCAAAATGGCCTTTCTTCCCAAGCAGAGCAGTTACAAAATCTGAAATTCATCACTCCTCAGGAGCAGCCTTCGCCAGATAGCAACAGGAATTGAGGCATAAATATCCCACCTCCCTTGGCCCTCAGGTACAGTAGCTTTGAGGTACTTGTGCTTAAAGATTCCCCAAGTATTTTGGTGGGATTAATCTCCACCAGCCTAGCACATACACAGCCACATTTTCTTGATAACATACCCCTTATTGTCCTGCCTCCCTTCCCTTTTCACTCCTTCTTCCACATCAGTGTTTTCTGAATCTTCTTGTCTCAGAGTCTGTCTAGATGATGTCAAGTTAAGAAAACTGTCTACTATTTGCCAGACGTAGATAAGCACTAAAATGACAGAGATGAATAAAAAATTGTCCCTGCTTCCAGGTGTTCACCATTTGATAAGGAGACAATAGCAAGAGGATAAGCCAAAAAAAAAACCTGTTACCTGCCTTCCTTTCACGCCCCACCCAGCACCACAGCACATTCACTGCTATGTTGGATCCTGACTCCTCCCCATGGCCTGCTATCTGATGATTCTGTCTGCCTGTTGCATCAGCAGGGTTGCCTAGAAGTGACTCAGTGGAAACTGCTTAAGAATGCATAGGTGAGGTCTGAGGTTGGCCCACATTCCACAAAAAAAGAATATTCTAATCATTATTGAAGAGAAATTTGGTGTCATACTGATGATGTCCACTGCTTTCCATTGTCCTGAAAAACAGGTTGACTTTTTCAAATGCATTTTTCAATACCTAGCATTGCCCAACAGTCAGGTAAATGATTATATTGGACTCCAGGTAATAAATCAAACTTTGGTCTGTATATCAGACTCTGATACAAAGTTTTACATGAAAGATGTTTCATAAGGAGTGTTCTTGGAACTAATATTTGGGGAAAGGAGTGGAAGGAAGAAGAAATGGGAAAAAATAAAAGTCAAACTGCAGTGATGGCCCCAAAAGAGCATTGGCCAATGCCATGAGGACTCTTAGAGTTAAAATTGAACATTAGAGTTGTCCTAAGCTAAACCGAGATAGTTATATTTTTATTTGCCATCTGTTATTGGACATGGGTCATCTGGGAAAGGATTTGACCTTGGGCAAGATGGCTATCCACAGTGGAGGCAAGCCCTGGAGGGTTGACAACTGAAGAATATCTGCTGGCAGCACGCCCGGCAGGTCCTTCATTAAGGGGGATCTGGGCTATGCACCACTTATATTCACGTCACTTACATTTGCAATATAACAACCCTTTGCAAGTTCATCAGGTAATGATATTATAGGTGCACTGCCAACTCTGGTCACGGTATTTACAGAAACAAGAACGATGTTTACAGAAACAAGCATGCTAAAGCTCCTTTACAAAAAAGTCTTATGGGCTTTTTCATGAAGTGCATCGAGCTAGAGGCAACTATTAGGCATCTGAAAGCACGCTTTAATACATCCTCCAGGGTTCCTGCTGGTGCCTCCTTGAGGAAGACCGTGGGAGTACATGAAATTAAGCTGGACATACTAGACAGTTCTCTATAATCCTATTATTAATGCACCACTGATAGTACAGGGCACCACCATTCATAACAGTGGTCATAAAAATAGTGGACAGATCAGAAATCCAAACTATGAAATGTTACTAATCTTGGTCAGAATATGTAACTAGTCAAAAATACTTCTCATAAACCAAATAAAGTTAATGCTATTTCAGTAGTTTGCTTTACTCCATAAACTTTCAAGAGTCGGCATGACACTCTGCAGCTGTTGCACAGTGTTTATAAAGAACAGGGTCTTCTTAGCTACTGTGAACTGTGTTCACATCCCAGTTATGAAAAGACAAAGCACATAGTCACAGAAAGTATTAATAACATTATTTATGTGAACCCCTACTTAACCTTATAGTTTGAAGCATTTCATAATAAAAACATTTGAGTTGTTTTGAGTCAGAAGCTGGTTGTGCTCCCGTTGACGTTTAAGAAAAGATAATCCCAGCCCAGGGTGGCAAGGGGAAAATATCACTGAGATGAGAATTTGTGCAAGTTTCTGATATGCCTCCAATTGAATGGTGTGGAAATTAGCCTAATTTTCTTCCCTATAAAAGAGTGGGATTCGCATATCAGATCATCTCTAAAGGTCTTCCCAATCTAAAAGTCTATGATCCTCTTTCCTTTCAGATTAGTTCTCAGTCTAAATTGAGAGACACCCTGTGAATTTAATGTCATAATTTTGCATGATGACCAATCCTAGATTTTTTTCTTTTAGATTGGAGATTTTTTTTCTTTCCAATTGAAATTTTCCAGTTTTTTCTCTGTATAATGACAATGGTCTCATTTCAAAGTGTTACTATTGCTATAATCTCTCCTGTAAACGTTGTCCCAAACAGAAGAATCATTCAAATCAATGTTATCCATGAACTTCATATTTAAGAACATTTTTTAAATGTTGGATTTGTTTTACTAACTCCTAAGTTTCACACTAAGATCTAGCCAGGAGAATAAGGTCAATTTTCAAACAGTAGATTTTAGTTAAGGGGCTCACTGACTAATACATTAGAAGCCAATATTGCAACACTGAGTTTTTGAGAAAAGAAATGCATTTTATTGCATGTCAACTACCAAGGAGACAGAAGTCCAGCTCAAATCTGTCTCTCTGTGCTGGCTTTAAGGCAGTAATTTTATCCGAAAAGGTTTAGTGGGTAGATTCTAGGATTAGTAGGTGATTGGTGGAAGGAAAGGGGAGGTCTGGGAAGTCCTTGGCCATGCAGTTATTCCATCATGCTACCTCATAGATTATGTGTGTGAATTTGGGGAATTAATGTAAAACATGCAGTGGAAACTCAGGCTGGGACATCAGCAAGCTTGTTCTATGCGAACTCCAGTTGGCTGTGTTGATTCCAATCAATTTCTGCCAATTTTGTTACATTACAAGCAGAGAAAGTTTCAGCATTTCAGCAAGTTCTTTCTTTTATTATCCACTGTCCTGTACACTCAAGAATTTCTGTTAGTTATTGGTTTCTTTAAGTCTTTGGGGAACAATTTCACTAGAATCTGGATCCCATCACTCTTGTATGCACTTATAGCTGGTATATTAGAGTTATCCAAGAAACAGAACCAATAGGCTATATAGAGAAAAATATGCATAAAAAGAAATCATTTGTTTATTTATTTATTTATTTTAATTTTATTTTTTTGAGACAGAGTCTTGCTCTGTCATCCAGGCTGGAGTGCAGTGGTGTGGTCTTGGCTCACTGTAACCATCACCTCCCGGGTTCAAGCAATTCTTGTGCCTCAGCCTCTAGAGGAGCAGGATTATAGGTGTGTGCTACGATGCCCAACTAATTTTTGCATTTTTAGTAGAGATGGGGTTTTGCCATGTTGACCAAGCTGATCTCGAACTCCTGGCCTCAACTGATTCATCTGCTTTGGCCTCCTAAAGTGCTGGGATTACAGACATGAGCCACTGCACCCAGCCTAGGAACTGGCTCATGGACTGGGAAGTCCCATGAACTGACAATTGCAAGCTAGAGAACTGATTGTGTAAGTCCAAACCTGAGTCCAAAGGTCCACAAACCAGGAGTGCTGATGTCTAGGAGCAGGAGTTGATGAATGTTCAAGTTTAAGCAGAGAGCAAATTTTCCCTTTCTATGCTTTTTCTGTTCTATTCAGGCCTTCAAATGGATAGAATCATGCCCATCAGAATTATTTGCTCAACCTACCAATTCATATGCTAACCTCTTCGAAAAATACTCTCACAGACACACCCGGAAATAATGTTTTATCAGCTATCTGGGCATCCCATAGCCCAGTTAAATTGATGTAAAATTAATCACCACAGTTGGTGTTTGTGCTCGTTGGCCTTTTGTGGCTTAAGGGAACAGTGTCAACACAATTTGGAAACCACTCTGACATGAAAAAATTCAGGCTCTATTTTCACATTCCTATTCTTTTGGACCAGTTCTTACAAAGAGGAAAATCCTGTGCCATGACTCATCAGGTCTGAGTTCTATATCTACCACTGTGCCAGAGTATAGACAGACCCCTGAGAATGGCACTACTGTTATAACTACAAGAGATAATGGATGGGTGGGTCCCAATTAGAAAAGAACTTGCTGAAGAAACAACACAAGCAATACCATCTACATGGTGAGCTATCTTTCTTGAAACTCTTTCCTTCTATGGCTTCTTTGAGGCTACACTCTCCTGATCTTCTCTTACCTCTCTGACAACTTTTCCTCAATATTATTCCTGTGTTTTCTTATTCCATGCCTCTTTCAACGGTGAGGGTTCCAGTGGGATCCATTCTCAACACTCTTCTCAATTTCTGCACTTCTCTTGGGTGAATGCATATAAACTTATGGCATAATAAGAGAGAAAACAAATAGATGGAGAAACAGTCCATGCTCATGGTTAGGAAGAATCAATAGCGTGAAAATGACCATACTGCCCAAAGTAATCTATAGATTCAATGTTATTCCCATCAAACTGCCAATGACCTTCTTCACAGAACTAGAAAAAAACACCTTAAACTTCACATGGAACCAAAAGAGAGCCCACATAGCCAAGTCAATCCTAAGCAAAAAGAATAAGGATGGAGGCATCACACTGCCAGACTTCAAACTATACTACAAGGCTACAGTAATCAAAACAGCATGGTACTGGTACCAAAACAGAGACATAGACCAATGGAACAGAACAGAGATCCCAGAAGAAACACCACACATCTACAACCATCTGATCTTTGATAAACCCAGCAAAAACAAGCAATGGGGAAAGGATTCCCTGTTTAATAAATGGTGTTGGGAAAACTGGCTAGCTATGTGCAGAAAGCAGAAACTGGACCCCTTCCTGACACCTTACACTAAAATTAACTCCAGATGGATTAAAGATTTAAACATAAGACCTAACACCATAAAAACACTAGAAGAAAACGTAGGCAAAACCATCCAGGACATAGGCATGGGCAAGGACTTCATGACTAAAACACCAAAAGCATTGGCAACAAAAGCCAAAATTGACAAAAGGGATCTAATTAAACTCCAGAGCTTCTGCACAGCAAAAGAAATGATCATTAGAGTGAATCGGCAACCAACAGAATGGGAAAATATTTTTGCAATCTACCCATCTGACAAAGGACTTATATCTAAAATCTACAAAGAACTAAAACAGATGAACAATAAAACAACAAACAAACCCATTCAAAAATGGGTAAAGGATATGAAAAGACACTTTTCAAAAGAAGACATATATGAGACCAAAAACATATGAAAAAATGCTCATCATCACTGGTCATTAGAGAAATGCAAATCAATACTACATTGAGATACCATCTCACGCCAGTTAGAATGGTGATCATTAAAAAATCTGGAAACAACAGATGCTGGAGAGGATGTGGAGAAATAGGAACACTTTTACACTGTTGGTGGGAGTGTAAATTAGTTCAACCATTGTGGAAGACAGTGTAGGGATTCCTCAAAGACCTAGAAATAGAAATTCCTCTAGGCAAAACCATTCAGGACACAGGTGTAGGCAAGGACTTCATGACCAAAATACCAAAAGCATTGGCCACAAAAGCTAAAATAGACAAATGGGACCTGATCAAACTCCACAGCTTCCACATGGCAAAAGAAACAGTCATTAGAGTGAATCAGCAACCAACAGAATGGGAAAAAATTTTTGCAGTCTACCTATCTGACAAAGGGCTGATATCCAGAATCTACAAAGAACTAAAACAGATCTACAAGATAAAAACAAACAAGCCCATTTAAAAATGGTTGAAGTATGTGAACAGACACTTTACAAAAGAAGACACACATGAAGCCAACAAACATATGAAAAAATGTTCGTCATCACTGGTCATTAGAGAAATGCAAATCAAAACTACATTGAGATACCACCTCACACCAGTTGGAATGGCGATCATTAAAAAATCTGGAGACAACAGATGCTGGAGAGGATTTGGAGAAATAGGAACACTTTTATACTGTTGGTAGGAGTGTAAATTAGTCCAACCATTGTGGAAGACAGTGTGGTGATTCCTCAAGGACCTAGAAATAGAAATTCCATTTGACCCAGCAATCCCATTACTGGGTATATATCCAAAGGATTATAAATCATTCTACTCTAAGGACACATGCACATGAATGTTCATTGCAGCACAGTTTACAATAGAAAGACCTGGAACCAAACCAAATGTCCATTGATGACAGACTGGACAAGGAAAATGTGGCACATATACACCATGGAATATTATATAGCCATCAAAAACAATGAGTTCCTGTCCTTTGTAGTTACATGGATGAACCTGGAAACCATCATTCTCAGCAAACCGACACAAGAACAGAAAATCAGACACCACATGTTCTCACTCATAGGCGGGTGTTGAACAAGAAGAACACATGGACACAGGGAGGGGAGCATCACACATTGGGGTCTGTTGGGGGGAAATAGGGGAGGGACAGCAGGGGGTGGAGAGTTGGGGAAAGAGAGCATGGGGAGAAATACCAGATATGGGTGATGGGGAGGAAGGCAGCAAATCACACTGCCATGTGTGTACCTACACAACAATTTTGCATGTTCTTCACATGTACCCCAAAACCTAAAATGCAATTAAAAAAAAAAAGAAATAGAAATTCCATTTGACCCAGCAATCCCATTACTGGGTATATAGGCAAAGGATTATAAATTGTTCCGTTATAAGGACACATGCACACGAATGTTCATTGCAGCACTGTTTACAATAGCAAAGACTTGGAACCAACCCAAATGCCCATCAGTGATAGACTGGACAGGGAAAATGTGGCACATATACACCATGGAATGCTATGCAGCCATCAAAAACAATGAGATATTGTCCTTTGTAGGGACATGGATGAACCTGGAAACCATCATTCTCAGCAAATTGGCACAGGAACAGAAAATCAAACACCACATGTTCTCACTCATAGGCAGGTGTTGAACAATGAGAATACATGGACACAGGGAGGGGAGCCTCACACACTGAGGTCTGTGGTGGGGTAACTAGAGGAGGGACAGTGGGGTTAGGGAGTTGGGGAGGGATAACGTGGGGAGAAATGCCAGATATAGGTGATGGTGATGGAGGCAGCAAACTACATTGCCATGTATGTACCTATGCAAAAATCCTGCATGTTCCTTACATGTACCCCAGAACCTAAAATGCAATAATATATATATGTGTGTGTATATATATATGTATATATATGTGTGTGTGTGTATATATATATGTGTGTATATATATATGTATATATATGTATATGTATATATATGTATATATATATGTATATATATGTGTATATATATATATACATATATATATATAAAATAAATTTATGGCATCAACAGCCACTTTTGTGGCTAAATCTTATCTTTTGCCTGGACTTTTCAACAAGCTCCAAACACATATTTTCAGTTGTCCGCCATATGTATTTCATGAACATTTCAGATGCAAGGTATTGTAAACCTGAATTTATCAAGTTTCTCAGAAATATTCTCTCTCTCTTAGTCAGTATCACTATCATTTCCATCATAGACTAAACTACATCTTAGGCTAATGCTAAAACTCTCTCCTCCTTTGTGGTTTATATTTGTGTATTGTAGACCAAAAAAAAAAGAAAAGATCAAAGTAAGAGTAATTCTCTACAGATCTTTAGCGTTAACTGTGAAGTTAATGTCACAGAGAATCAGGGGGTTGCATGGATGTTCTAGTAGCAGGGATCAGCCTGAGTTTTAGGGTGTGGGTAGTGGATGGAGATGAAAAGCCGCTATAATGACATTAAGAAAAAGAAGGCAATTGCAGGAAGAAGGATGGTCAACCTCAAAAACAAACATCACTATTTTACTACTTTGGCAGGGGCTTGCCCTTATTGATCCCAAACCAAGCAAAGCCATGTGATAAATCTCAGCAAAAATTCATACTTGGAATGTACGCCCCTAGAGACTCTGAGCAGAGAGAATCACAGACATTTATAAAGTCAAATAAGACACTTAAGGTCATTATGATACTCATGAACTTGTTACTAAAATTGGCAATATAATAATTTTAACCAAAACTCACACAGAAGCTGTGTCAAAATCCATCAGTAAGTATTCGTTGAGCACCCACTAGAAGCCCTGTTTTATATTATATCTATAAATAACAAATAAAAGTCAGAAGACTTGGTTATTGCTCACATGGAATGTAAATCTACATAGGGAGAGGAAATGAACAACAGAGGCCTCACCTACCATGTGGTTCATACATTCTGTCTCTTTTCCACATTTTGAGTTTAGCTTTCCTAAATTTTTTGCTGGATTCTTTACATATTCTGTTGCTTGTTATCTCTGAGCCTTTTCATACTCCCCTTTCTGAAGTTCACCTTCCACATTCCTGTTTCGTCTAATACCTAATCAGTTCTTTGATTAGAAAGCCTTCTAAGAACATCTTTATTTCTGCCTTCATTTCATTGTTTATCCAGTCAACATTCAAAAGCAAGTTGTTCAGTTTCCAAGTGGTTGTGCAGGTTTGAGTGTGTTTCTTGATCCTGAGTTCTAGTCTGATAGCGCTGTGGTCTGATAGACTGCTTGTTATGATTTCTGTACTTTTGCATTTGCTGAGGAGTGATTTGCTTCCAATGATGTGGTCAATTTTAGAGTAAGTGCAATGTGGTGCTAAGAAAAATGTATATTCTGTGGATTTGGGGTAGAGCGTTCTGTATATATCTATTAGATCCACTTGGTCCAGCTCTGTATTCAAGTCCTGGATATCCTTGTTACTTTTCTGTCTCGTTGATCTGTCTGATACTGATAGTGGAGTACTGAAGTCTCCCACTATTATTGTGTGGGAGTCTAAACTTTAAAGCACTATCGAGAGGGAAATTTATAGCAATAAATGCCCACGAGAGAAGAGAGGAAAGATCTAAAATCGATACCCTATCATCCAAATTGAAAGAACTAGAGGAGCAAGATCAAAAAAACTCAAAAGCTAGCAGAAGACAAGAGATAACTAAGATCAGAACAGAACTGAAGGAGATAGAGACACAAAAAACTCTTCAAAAAATCAATAAATCCAGGAGCTGGTTTTTTGAAAAGATCAACAAAATAGAACACTAGCCAGATTAATAAAAAAGAAAAGAGAGAAGAATAGAATAGATGCAATAAAAAACAAAAAGGGGATATCACCACTGATCCTACAGAAATACAAACTACCATCAGAGATTACTACAAACAGCTTTACTCACATAAACCAATAAACCAGGAAGAAATGGATAAATTCCTAGACACTTGTACTTTACCAAAACTAAACCAGGAGGAAGCTGAAACCCTGAATAGACCAATAACAAGGGCTGAAGTAGAGGCAGCAATCAATAGCCTACCAACCAAAAAAAGTCCAGGTCCAGATGGGTTCATAGCCGAATTCTATCAGACATACAAAGAGGAGCTGGTTCCATTCCTTCTGAAACTGTATCAAACAATACAAAAGGAGGAATCCTCCCTAACTCATTTTATGAGACCAACATCATCCTAATATCAAAACCAAGCAGAGACTCAACTAAAAAAGAAAACTTCAGGCCAATATTAATGATGAACATCAACACAAAAAACTTCAATAAAATACTGGCAAACAGATTGCAACAGCACATCAAGAAGCTTATCCATCATGACCAAGTAGGCTTCATCCTGGGGATGCAAGGCTGGTTCAACATACACAAATCCATAAATGTAATCCATCACATAAACTGAACCAAAGACAAAAACCACGTGATTATCTCAATAGATGCAGAGAAGGCCTTCAACAAAATTCAGCAGTGCTTTATGCTAAAAACTCTCAATAAACCAGGTACTGATGGAACATATCATAAAAGGATAAAAGCTACATATGCCAAACTTACAGCCAATATCATACTGAACAGGCAAAAGCTGGAAGAATTCCCTTTGAAATAAGGCACTAGACAAGGATGCTCTCTCTCACCACTCCTTTTCAACATAGTATTGGAAGTTCTAGCTAGAGCAATCAGGCAAGAAAAAGAAATAAAGAGTATTCGATTAGGAAAGGAGGAAGTCAAACTGTCTCTGTTTGCAGATAACATGATTGTGTATCTAGAAGACCCCATCATCTTAGCCCAAAATCTTCTCAAACTGATAAGCAACTTCAGCAAAGTCTCAGGATACAAAATCAATGTGCAAAAATCACAAGCATTCCTATATACCAACAACAGACAAACAGAGAGCCAAATCAAGAACGAACACCCATTCACAATTGCTACAAAGAGAATAAAATACCTAGGAATACAACTAACAAAGGATGTAAAGGACCTCTTCAAGGAGAACTACAAACCACTGCTCAAGGAAATAAGAGAGGACACAAACAGATGGAGAAACATTCCATGCTCATGGTTAGGAAGAATCAATATCGTGAAAATGGCCGTACTGCCGAAAGTAATCTATAGATTCAATGCTATCCACATCAAGCTACCAATGACCTTCTTCACAGAACTGGAAAAAAACCACTTTAAACTTCATATGGAACCAAAAGAGAGCCCGCATAGCCTAGACAATCCTAAGCAAAAAGAATAAAGCTGGAGGCATCACACTGCCAGACTTCAAACTATACTACAAGGCTACAGTAATCAAAACAGCATGGTACTGGTACCAAAACAGAGACATAGACCAATGGAACAGAACAGAGACACCAGAAGAAACACCACACATCTACAACCATCTGATCTTTGACAAACCCAGCAAAAACAAGCAATGGGGAAAGGAATCCATGTTTAATAAATGGTGTTGGGAAAACTGGCTAGCTATGTGCAGAAAGCAGAAACTGGACCCCTACCTGTCACCTTACACTAAAATTAACTCTAGATGGATCAAAGATTTAAACATGAAACCTAACACCATAAAAACACTAGAAGAAAACGTAGGCAAAACCATCCAGGACATAGGCATAGGCAAGGACTTCATCACCCTAAAACACCAAAAGCAATGGCAATAAAAGCCAGGATAGACAAATGGGATCTAATTAAACTCCAGAGCTTCTGGACAGAAAAAGAAACCATCATTAGAGTGAATTGGCAACCAACAGAATGGGAAAAAATTTTTGCAATCTACCCATCTGACAAAGGGCTGATATCCAGAATCTACAAAGAACTAAAACAGATATACAAGACAAAAACAAACAACCTCATTCAAAAGTGGGCAAAGGATATGAACAGACACTTTTCAAAAGAGGATATATATGAGGTCAAGAAACATATGAAAAAATGCTCATCATCACTGGTCATTAGAGAAATGCAAATCAAAACCACACTGAGATATCATCTCACACCAGTTAGAATGGTGATCATTAAAAAATCTGGAGACAACAGATGCTGGAGATGATGTGGAGAAATAGGAACACTCTTACACAGTTGGTGGGAGTGTAAATTAGTTCAACCATTGTGGAAGACAGTGTGGCAATTTCTCAAGGATCTAGAAATAGAAATTCCATTTGACCCAGCAATCCTACTATTGGGTATATACCCAAAGAACTATAAATCGTTCTACTATAAAAACACTTGCACACGTATGTTCACTGCAGCCCTGTGTACAATAGCAAAGACCTGGAACCAATCCAAATGCCCATCAATGATAGACTGGACAAAGAAAATGTGGTACATATACACCATGGAGTACTATGCAGCCATAAAAAATGATGAGTTCGTGTCCTTTGTAGGGACTTGGATGAATCTGGAAACCATCATTCTCAGCAAACTGGTGCAAGAACAGAAAGCCAAGCACCGTATGTTCTCACTCATAGGTGAGTGTTGAACAACGAGAACATGTGGATTCAGGGAGAGGAGCATCACACACAGGGGACAGTTGAGGGGGACAGGGGAGAGACAATGGGGGGTGGGAAGAGAGGGGAGGGTGGGGAAGGATAGCATGTGGAGAAATTCCAGATATAGTATGCACCTAAAGTAAAATAAATAAATTATATATAAAAAAAAAAAAAGAAAGCCTTCTAGACCTCAAGTTGAATGTGGATATGTGAGATTAGAGCATGAAAAAAATTAATGGAAAACCATTCACTCTATTTGGTTGCTAATTATTTATTCACATTTCCCATAACGCCATGAATTCTGGGACGCTGTTTTGTTCGTTGTATACATATGCACTTGATAAGTATTTGTTGAAAAAGAATGGATCATTGATTTTTATTTAAGCAATGTAGGAATTCAATA
This sequence comes from Alouatta palliata, assembly GCA_004027835.1. Lineage (NCBI taxonomy): Eukaryota > Metazoa > Chordata > Mammalia > Primates > Atelidae > Alouatta > Alouatta palliata. The sequence goes on from PVKV010002513.1 coordinate 47,565, forward strand.
AAGAAAGTGGCACTTGATTTTAGGCTTATAGGACACATAGGAAACCAAGTGGTAGAGGAGACAGCTGAAGGAGCCAAAATCAGTTGACAGAAAGGACCATCGACTTGTATATGAGGATTAAAAGGAGATTTAATTCATGTTAAGGCAAATCTATGCCATATGTACATCTGTGTGATATGTACATATGTCATTATCAACATTCTAAAAAAAGATAATCATACAAGAAAAATGAAAAGAAGTTGAATGAATGCAAGAAGCCTTCATTGAACACTTTCTCTGTACTTTAATCTTTAAAACAAATCTATTTTTCTCATTCTAATAGAGGAGAAAACAGAGGCAGTAAGAAGTTACTAATTAGAGCTTCTGTTAAGTCAGTTAGTTTTTATTATAAAATCATTTAGAAACAAATTATTTCATGTAGTTTCATCATTTATAAAAGACACTACAGTATACCCAGGATTAAAAAGTGATAAAAGGTTAGATCCATAGGAAATGTTCAGAAAACTAACATGCGAAGGAGAAAAAGTTAGATCCTTCATTTTCAGGCTATGAGGTTTAGTTGCTGTGTTCGTAGAACATGTCTATTTTTGATGAAACATTTTTGAAAAATTGTTTTTCTCACTACAACAAACAATACATTTGTCTTAATGTCAATAACTTAGTTATATTTTTATTGGAACACCTGATGACCAAGACATTTTTCAGGTGATCTAGGCACAATACAAGATTTATCAAGAAACCTTTTGAAAAATTGAAAGGAGCTACTTATAAAAATCTTCATGTGGGAAGGAAAAAAAGAAGTTAGAACTTCTCTTGAAGTGTGAGTTTATTTTCCTATGTGAACACAGTTTTCTGGAGAAGGGTCAAGAGAAGCACATGACTGCAGAGCTGTCCTGGGAACATGCAGAAGTCTAGCAGAATAAAAATTATAGATATTCAAATCTGCAAAACAAAAACATAGTAATAGTATTCTTTTTTGAAGGAAATTACTCATATATTTATATAAATACTCCATTTTTATTAATATGTAAATGTGATTTTTAACATATATATTTTCCAACATTCTTTTCCCCCTCTTTTTGGCTTGTTTTCCTTTCCTCCTACCTTTATTTTTCACACACATATCAGGGTACCCTGCCCTGTACCTGTCTGACAAGCCATATTAACATCCTTTTATTGTCTTTTAATATTTTTCAACTGCATGCTCATGTAACCTAAAACAGATAAAGGTTCACACATATATAGGATGTTTAAACATTATTTATGATATAAAAATGGAATTGTATAAGCACATGATTTTCGGTGTTACTCTTCTCATTCAGTACTATCTCATAGAAATCCCTCCAGGTCAACCAGAGAAATAATTTATTCTCTGTGGTAGCTACATAATATTCCATGTTGCGAATATGTCATATTTTTTCCTTCTACTTCTTCTGTTGATGGGCATTTGCTTTAGTTTGAAAGATTGGCTTTCAGTTTTTTTTTTGTTTGTTTTTGTTTTTTTATCTTTAAGAATAAGGTTGTTGTGCCCTTAAATATATATGTTATGTAGTGGTGCTTTTATTCCTAGGGAATATATTCTGAAATCTGTGACTTCTGGGCTAAAAGATGCATGTATTTTAAATTTTAGTAGATGCTACCAAATTGCTTCACAAAACAACTGCAATGACACACACTTTTACCAACGACGTATGAGAAGGTGCTTTCGATATTCCTAATAGTGTTAAGGATTTCATTATTTAAATGATTTTTAGTCATAGAAAGTTATAATTATTTAACTTGAATTTCCATGATCATGGGAAAATAATACAGCTTCTTCTTATGTTTCTAAATCTTTCTAATTTATTCTTTTGTTATCTGTCTATCCACATTCTTTGCTTAATTTTATACTGAATTGCTTAGTTTTTCTCTTGCCAATTTGAAAAAACTCTATTTTATAAGATAGATATTAACATCTTTTTCATCACTGGTACTAATATTTTTGCCCAGTTTCTTTCACTTTACTTAGAGTAGATTTTGAATACAGGATTTTTTTAAAAATCAGATATTTATATTATTTTGTTCCCTATAGACTCTGAGTTTCTAGTCCTTGTTACTAGAAACGTAAAATTAATTTAAAATATCACTTCCCAGATTTTTGCTTATAGCTTTATAATTTTAAGTTAGTTATTTATACTCAAATCTTTTAGTCATTTGAATTTTTGTATATGGGATATACGTAGAGTTCAACATAATTAAATCATTCAATTTGAAGACATAATATTTCTTTTCATTTTTTCTATATATTGTTTTATGAATGCTAACAAGTTTTATAGTTTCCCCCATGCTGTTTCAATTAAATTTGTTTCTAAGACTATTATGAGATTTTGTTGCTATTATGAATTGACAATTTTCCCATTCCAGTTCTAACTGCTTACTGCTTAAACAGAAAATAAAGACTATTGATATTGCATAGTTTTCTTTTCTCCATCTATCTTACCTAATGCTCTGACCAATTCTATTTGTTTTCATAATAAAACTTCTTGTTTTGTAGGTAGTCAGCTGTGTCAATTACAAAGAATAATAAAAACATACACAGCCAAGCATGCACAGAATGTATTGATGAGAAAACCCGAGTTCTGTATGTAGTTGTCTGTATGTATTTTCATATACTGTTAGAGTTGTTTTGTATATTATTCTTGGGAAAATAAAACTTACTCGGTATATGTGCTTGGTCTTCTTTGAACTAAATCAAATAGAGAACTAGAAATAGTTACTGCCCATTTCCCCGGATATCTGATTTTGAACATTTCCAGGAATAATTAATAAACCCATATTGCAATACCCTGAAAAGAGTCTTAGAGGTAATTACACCAAATGACACAAACAGAGTCAATGGAGCTTCAGTTTTGCCTCCCTAATGCAAATCAAGGTAACTTTTATCAAGTTGCTTCCATGTCATGTTTAATGAAAAAACTATTTTTGTTCAGTGACATCACCATTACTAGCTTCCCTCTAGTAGTAATACTCTCTCAGAGAGCTAGCAGAGAGGTCCATGTACCTTAGAAATGGGTTCATAAAAAAGTGCATGTGAAACCCCAGCCTCTTCTAGGGAATTTTTAATGAGTAACCAAGCACAGGGCAAGGAGAGAGCAGGGATTTTTTAATATTAGGAGAAGCTGCAAAAACCACTGGTGCACATGTACATACATACACATCACACCTATGGATACACTTACATATGATGAGACATATATGAGCAGGAAGTTATTGTTGCCCTCATTGTTCAAGGCAATAGTAGAGGAAAGTAGAAGCTGATATTTTTATCTTGTCTTCTGTAATGGTTATTTCCCACAAGATGACTTTCTGAAATTGTAGGCTCAGAAATTCTGCAAGGGATTCATGACCAACCAAAACACGTGCACAGAAATCTGAAATTAAAATACTTAATGGAAACAGTAGCCTGGAAAAAAAGGAGTGTATTCCCAAATGGGCTTATCTCCTTAGTTAAAACATCTCCATATCAGGAGCATGAACTGGTTCATCACTTTGGATTCTCCAGATGAAATGGTGGACCAGGAATACCCAGTCCTTATCAATGAAACAAGTTTCTGTATTAATTCCATCATCTTTGGGTGCCCTATTATTTCAATCTGTTATTTATGAGCTTAAAAAATTGGGGACTGACTCATGATTGCCTTCTAACAAATAAAGTTGGAAGCATCTTATTGGCAATAATATTATTAACATGCAATCAAGTAAGTTTTCCAAATGAGTCTCGATCTTCACTGAAGAGTTGCCATCTTTCAGTTTTCTATCCTTAGAGCTCAAGGAATAGATCTCAGAAGCGAATGTACCAAGAGTGCTATAAAAGACATACACATACTGGAATTTTGGTGAGATATTGTACCCTTCTGCAAGTATGCCATATGTTCTTCACAGTACAGCTTCTTATAAAAGCTGTGTCGTGCCTTTTTCTTTCTAGTTTATGTTAGAGTTGATAACTTTTTCCTAGCACTACAAGTCCCAAATCTGTGATCATTCGAGGCCTAACCATTTTTACTTTTCTTATAAAATGTTTCTTGCAATGTTTTTTGGTAGTGTCTCTTTTTTTATGCGTTGAAAACAGTGAGCTAAAATATATAGTGCTTGTTAATTATTCTTCTGTGATCATTAATTGCTGAATGATTATTAATCAGAACCCATTATTATTTATGTTAAGTATAATTCAACAGCACCTTTTTAATTAAGTCATTAGCTATTTCATCATAATCTTTAGTCACCATTACATCTACCAGAGTCAACATAGATGTCCTAGTCTGTGTCCCCACCCCAAAGCAGAGCTTGTGACAAGGGCTTATTTTGAGAACTCCAGGGAAGAGGAGTGAAGGAGAAATGGCCATTTGAAGAATCTATTGAATTGGCAACTGGAGCTTGATCCACTGGGACACTTTGAGAAGCTGTGTAGAATGTTCTATGGAAACTGCACAGAACTGTTCTTCCAAAAGAATGGAAAGGGAGCATATAGCCACCAATTCCAATTTCTCACTGGGCACAGATTTCCCATTGGCATTAACTTCTACTTCCAGTTTGCACCTGTGCCAGAATTACTGCAGAAGTTTCCGAAAGCATTTCACTTGTACCATCAAAAACACCTCATAGCAGAAAAAATATATATACATGTGTATATGTGTAAGCTTTTGCTGTAGCAAGAGCTTGCAGAGACTGAGGTGAATGAGGAGGTTGTGAGGCTGGACACAAGAGGTATCCAATAGAGTTAAAACTCTAGTTTAAACATAAGTGAGCAAGTAAGTTGTTCATATAAAATCACTGGCACTTCCTCTATCTCTAGCATTATAGAAGCCATTCCACCTAACAGGGAACAATTATATTATGATGATTTGTATAATGAAAATGCTGTATAGTTATTTATTTCATATAAATCTGCTAATATTTCAATATGGCTAACATAAGATTCTTATGTTCTTTAAAGTTTAGACTTTATCCCAAAACTATTGGTTATAAACAGAAATGAAATGTTGTTGTATTTATGTTTTAAAATAAACAGTGTGGCAATAGTATAGAGAATGAATTAAACAGACTATTGCATTAGTACAAATTAGAAAGTAATTCAGAATCCAGGAGTAGCCATACAAATAAAGAAGGGGAAAAGACAGAAAACATGTTGAGGTAAAATCAACAGGAGAAAATTGGATAAAATGAGTAGGAAAAAGGAGGAAGTTGAGATACTCCAAGATTTCTGATTTGAATGGAAAGGTATATTTGAATGTCTTTCATCTCTATCTTCAAGACTACAATCCTTCTCTAAACAGACATAATGAGATACAAGACCATAATCTCTGACCTAGAACACTGAAATATCCTCCTCACCAGTTTCCCTGAATCTACTTCTCCCCTCCAAACTAGCCTCCCAACAGCAGCCAGAATCGCATCTTCAAAACATAATTTTATTCTTTTACTACAATAATTAAACCCCCCTAGGGGCTTTTTATTGGTCTTAGAGTAAGAGGAAAATACTTAATACATCTTAGAAGGTCCTACATGGTCTTTTTCTTGCTTGTCTAGTCTGCCCTTGTAACTTTAACCACTGTCCCAGATATACCAATCTTTTTTGTTTTTAGTCTCTCTAATAGGCTAAACTCCCTCCCATCTCAGGGCCTTTACAAGTGTTGGAATTGCTGCCTGGAAGTCATCCCCTGCCTAGTTAACTACTACTTATCTATTCATCTTTTTGATCCCAACTTAATTAGAAATTTATAGCGGAAGCCTTTCTTTCATCCCCCCATCCCCATCTTCCCCTCTAACAAGGCAGGTCTTCTATTACATGCTCCCACAGCATATTGTACTTTCCCATCTGAGCACTTATTCCAGCTTGGAATAATTGTCTATTTGCAAAATAATGTGATTAATGAGAGTCTCCCTTCTCTGAAAAATAAACTCTATAAATGCAGGAATCACTATTATTTTGTTCAACATTTTATCCTTAGTTCATAGGCTTCTATCTGACTCTCCATGATGCTTGATGAATTCTTATGGGTTGAATACATGAATTAATTGCCAAAAGGAAAGCAGGAATATTTGGAAATGTGTTTTATGAGAGTGTCTTTAAGAGGCCTATAGGAGATTCAAGGGAAGATGCTTACCAGGTAGTTGGGGAAAAAAAGCACTCACTTTAGAGTCAAACTGTCAGGGTTTAAAACCCAGCTTAGTTGTTTGTTATCTGTATGACTAGGAGAACCGTGTGATATCACTCAACTTTAGTTTCTTCTCCGGCAAAATGAAGATGATAATGGCATCTACCTCACAGATGGTTGTAAGAATTAAATGAGATAATACATGTTCATTTGTTAACCCAGTGCCTAGCACAAAGTAAGTATACAAGGAATGTTACCATTATTTTTGTTATCACTTGTGTGTGTGTGTGTGTGTGTGTGTTGTTTTCTTTGAGACAGAATCTTATTCTGCTGCCCAAGTTGGAGTGCAGTGGCATGATCTCAGCTCACTGCAACCTCTGCCATCTGGGTTCAAGCAATCCTCCTACCTCAGCCTCCCAGGTAGTCAGGATTACAGGTATGAGCCATCCTGGCTAATTTTTATATTTTTAGTAGAGACGGGGTTTTGCCATGTTGGCCAGGCTGGTCTTGAATTCCTGATCTCAGGTGATCCACGCAGCTCAGCCTCCCGAAGTGCTGGGATTACAGGTGTGAGCCACCATGCCCGGTCTGTTGTTATCACTCTGGACCACAAGAAAATGTTGGGACTCAATACAGGTTTCCAAATCATTCCAGATGGGTGAAGTGATGAGAGTGATTGAGATGGCCTAAAGAGAGAACACACAGTAATAAAAGGCAAAAGAGAGACCTTGAGTAAATGCCAAAAGAATTCAAAGGAATAGGAAAATAAAAAAACAAAGTATTGATAAGATGATTAGAAAAAAGGCCAGGAAAGTTTGACATTAACAAAGACAGATCTTACTCTTTTCATTTATTGATTTAAAATAAACCCATTCTTTAGTTGTTGAGTCTTAAAATGTCTGGGAAGCAATATCACCACACAGAGCCAAAGAGTATTTATTGTATTCTGTAGAAATTATCTGTTTTGGCTTGAGACCATTCTTACCAGGTACAAGATTCTTTTCTCTTTATTATAATCAGACAATAGCTTCCTTGATACGTAGTTGATCTAAAATAACACATTCATGGAGGAAAGATAGGTGAATTTTTCACTAAATGGGGTAATTCCCTACATAAACTCCAGGGTCCTTTTTGTATCAAGGGATTCGCTTCAGAAAATCAATGATTTTGAGAAGATGACATTTTCTTATGAATGGAAAAATAGCAACAAGAAGCAGCCTGCTGAGTTTGTTTCCTATCTGATTCAATGGATTGTATTTTCATTTCTAATTGCTCTTCATTAGCTCTGACATTGCCAGGTGTCTGGAAAACCAAAAAGTGCATGTTTACTTATGATATTGTCCACTTATAAGAGAGGACACAAACAGGTGGAGAAACATTCCATGTTCATGGCTAGGAAGAATCAATATCGTGAAAATGGCCATACTGCCCAAAGTAATTTTTTCCTAAGGAAAATAAACGATGGTTCAAAGGCATTCCCTGAGGAATTCATCTCCAAAGGCAGCTACTCCACCGATGACCATGCCCTCTGTAACCATGGCATATTGGAGATCATCTGGCAATTAATAGTTTCCTGTGAATTATTTCACAGGAAATAAATGATTTTTACATTGCTTGCTTCTAGCTGGTAAACAAACAAGTCTCAGAATCAGAACATATATTCTTTAATTAGATACAAAAATGACAGTTGGATTATGTTATGACATTTGCTATTAATAAATAACAGCTCTCGTAATTTTACAAAGAGTGGATATGACAATTCTAATTATTTTACCACATCCAAAGTGCTGTATCAGAGTCCCATGGGTAGCCAGTGATCTATTTATCATGAATAATTCAGAGAACTATGGTGATACTGAAAATTTAGAGTTGTTAGACAAGATTTCTACAGACTGTTCTCTAGAGTGCTATTTCTGGATTTTGTATCTTTGCATATGCAAATTCTAGGAAGAACGTAAGCAATAAGATTGTTCTGCACTCATTAGTAGAAGGACTGACCGTTTTATTAGAGTCCACATCAACAAATACAGCCTGTGCGGAACAGGACATGAAGATCATGCTCAGTTAATATTTGCTGTGCTAATTTTTAAAAATTATCATATGAACATGTATATAATACCATCTGTCTAACACTATTATATGCGGTGGGGGAAAAATTTCCTTTTGGAGCTGGCTTGTATTTTATAGAGTAATGGCAAGAGTCACAGTTGTTCTAGAAAATATTTCCAAGTCATAGTGACCAGAATCACAGGCTTTGGTTTGGAAACTGCAACTATTATTTCTGTAAGTTTTCATTTACTTCTCCTTTTTTTGAGACATGGTCTCTCTCTGTCACCCAGACTGGAGTGCAGTAGCATGATTATGGCTCACTGCAGCCTCAACATCTGGAGCTCAAGTGATCCTTCCACCTCAGCCTCCTGTGTAGCTGAGACTACAACTATATATCACCACACTTGGCTAATTTAATTTAGTATTTTTTGTAGAGACAGGGTCTATCTATGTTTCCACACTAGTCTCAAACTCCTGGGCCCAAGTGATCCTACTGATTCAGCCTCCAAAAGTGCTGGGAGTAGAAGATGTGAGCTACGGCACCCAGCTCTCGTTTACTTCCACTACAGATCACTTTATTATCTAAATCACTTTTATCTATTATAGTCTCATATATAACCTGGAATAATTTCTAAGTGTCAAACACCACATTTTAGCATTCAGCAAGCATGTCTGTTTTGTGACCAATTACTTAAATAACTAAACAAAGGAACAAAGAAAGAAATGGACACAATAATGAAGTACACTGAATGATAGACAGACTTTACCTGCAAAGTTATAATCTGTCTGGACATATCCAGTGCAAATCGCTTTACACTCAGACACATCTGAGAAGCACTAGGTGAATTCAGAGAGAATAGAGAATGAAAAAAATTACTCATTTCAAGCCAGGCACAGTGGCTCACACTTGTATATTCCCAGCACTTTGGGAGGCTGAGGCAGGTGGATCACGAGGTCAGGAGATTGAGACCATCCTGGCCAACATGATGAAATTCCATCTCTACTAAAAATACAAAATTTAGCTGGGAGTTGTGATGTGTGCCTGTAATCCCAGCTACTCGGGAGGCTGAGGCAGGAGAATGTCTTAAACCAGGGAGTCGGAGGCTGCCGTGAGTCGAGATCGCGCTGCTGCACTCTAGCCTGGAAACAGAGTGAGACTCCATCTCAAAAGGCAAAAACAAACAAAAAACCTTCATTTCAGAATTTGCTTATCTTTGACACAATCAACAAATCAGATAGCCTATCACAGACAAAGTACTAAAGGCAAGGCTGAGAGCATGGTCTCTACCTTCCAGAGGCCCAGAGTCTAGGCCAGTTAAATTCGTAGAACTACACTCTCCAAATAAATCTATAGTTTACATGGTCTTTTATTTTACCAGCAGGCAAATTGTTGTCCCTGGGCAGCCTCCTAGAATTATTTATAGCCTGAGAAACAATTTATTTCTTCTTAGTAGATTTCTGTTCTCCTCCTTTCAACTCTCAGCAGTACAAACCTGATTAACAGAAAGGCCAGGTCCAAATATTAATGAGATAATTATGATTGTTTTCTTATACCAGGCAACCAACTACTTCTGGCAAGGACCAGTAGGATAAAAAGCAGGAGGTCAAGGGTAAAATGCTGGTTTCCAGAAATTACTTGGCTTTTGGATATCTTCCTTGCAGAAGCAAAATCTAATAATGAACATCACAAAGACAATAGCACACAGGAGTGGCATGAAGAGCAATGAGTTCAAAGCCCTGAGAAGGAAAAAGTACTTGTAGAAGTTTGTCTGCAACCTGGCATCCAAGGTTTATGAAACTTTTTTATGAATATATCCTGGCAAAGATGTTCTATAACTAAAGTGTGTTTTAAAAATTTTTTTTCCTTACTGAGCATGTAGCAAGGTCACAAAATTTGTTATGCTGCCACTCAGAAATACATAGAAAATTTAATTTGTTAATTTTCTTTAAATACCTTTCTCTTAAGCCCAAGATACTCTTTAGCAGAAGAAAGAGACAAAATGTTCCATTTAGTTTAATGCTGAGTAAATCCACTAACTGATACACCTTTTCCTAAAATTGTGAGTAGGTGACAGAAGTAAGAGGCTTACCTTTCCCTGTCGTGTGAGTCCTCAGGAATGTTCTGGTGCCTCTATGTACTCAGCACCATGCCCCTTGTCCTCCTAGGCAGTAGGTAGTGCTAGAGTTAAAATAGGAAAAAGTTAGGCAAAATTGAATGGCTAAGGAGGTGTTCCAGATGAAGGCAGGCTAAATGAAAGGGCAAGAAAGCAAATGGCAACATGACATCTTCAAGGCAGCTGCAGATGGTTCAACAGAAATGGATGGTAGAAGCTTATGTGAGAATGTCAAAGTTAAATCTGGGAGGGCAAGCAAGGCCTGGGGTCAATGTTTCATCCTGTGCATATATGACAGGTATGTATCTTGGAAATATTGCTCAATGTCTACCCCAGGCCTCTGTAAATTTGTCTTTACATAATTATCATTGAAAGTTTTTGACTGCCATCAAGGGCTGAGGTAAAAAAATAAAAATAAAAACACTGAACATGTAATCTGTAAGAACTTTTAGTAAAAAGGGAAACACCATTTAGTACATAATTTTCTGCTTGACTGTATTTATAGATATGATTACTAACATGCAGGTTGGAGTTCGTAATACTCAATGCTGTTATAATACATAAACACATCATAATACATTCACCTCTAATCATGCATAAGGACATCCTAGTACATTCACCTCTACTCAATGGACCAGGAAAAGATTAAGGTTTTGTTTAGCGAGCTAAAATATGGTACATCTTGTAGTTAAATAAGAACTAATCATCATCGACTTTCCCTCTTGCCTCAGCTACTGAGAATCTAAGTATTAAGTTTGGGTTTAATGATGATACTATTCTCAGACTGAGATCTGTTTTATTTTTGTGTCTCTTCTAGATGTCTGTGATTCCCAGCATTATTGCTGTAACTTTTATTCCGTTACTTGTCTCATCCATGTTCTCACTATGAGCCAATTTAGACTTCCTCAAGAGCTAGCGATTCCTGTGCTACTAGAGATCATAGAATCCTGCCTGCTACTAAGAGGCTTCTAGAGTTCTCAAGCTATATAAATATTTTGGCAGGATCTTTTTTTTTTTTTCCTCAAAAGCAACATCAAATCTCCAGCTGCTGGGGAATGGTGCTTTTCCCTATTATTGGAATCAATGAGTCAAGGCATATGTCTTTAATGGAAGTTTTGGCAAGCATAGTATTAGAGTTAGTATTAGATTTGACTGAAGTAAACTGAATGGTTTGTTTTCTGCTCTGCAAGTACAAATCAATGGCTTTAATCAAACACTGCAGTTTATATCATGGTAGAAATATTTACACAAAGAAAAGCACTGATAGATGCACAGCACTTAAGACAAATGTAAGTTTTTAGAAGTCTCAGGAGCATAGATTACAGAAAAGGTAAGACACACGAAAAATCTCCCCAGCCAAAAATAGTATATAAACCTGTGTTAGGAAATGTGCTTCACCCTCAAAGAGTCTAGTTCATTTAGCATCTTCTGGTTGCAAGCAAAAAAGATTCACTTTAGTTATGCCCAGAAATATTGGAGATGGCAAGATGGTATACATTGAATACAAATTCACTGGAATACAGGAAAAGTCAGACAACTCGAGTGGGATCCACAGCAGAGCCAGGCTACTAAATTTCCACCTACAGACTGAATTTCAAGTCTGTAAATGTAACCAATGCATAATGAATACTTCGTTGATATTGCATTAAAATGTACAGTAAAATACTGTTTCCAGACTTTATGGCTGCCCTACAGTGATATGTCACTAATATGTCTGCTTGGCTTTTTCTGCCCATCACCAGTTACTCGGTTTGTTTTTTTTTCCTTTTACCTTCATATATTTTCTTGTTTCTCCTTTAATATTTTCTGCTTTTGTCCAACTCCAGCTTGACCCTGACTTATGACCCCAAACATATGCTGTGAATGCTCTCTATATGTCCTTTGACATACCTCCCATTTCTGTCTGAATTCCTAATTTGGTCTACATGAAAAAAGTCTGATTGGCCTGTATATCTTTTTGTAACAGGACACATTGCAGGTAATTGGCTAATATCTGGATTTGGGTAGGGAAGACTATGATGTCACGTGGTATACCTGCCCTATGAGCTAAGAACAAAGAAATTTTACTTAGGAGGGACACAGGGCTTGGTGCCATCACTGGTGGGTCTAACATACAGTCCCCTACATGTAATAAGAAAGGGTCCAGTCCTACTATCATGCTCCCTCTTTAAAAAAATAAGTAAAACTTCATCTTCTGAATTTTAAGTATATTTTCCCAATACTCAACATTGGCTTCTGGAGTGACTACATATAGCCTAACCAAAATATAATTAATATTCAATAAAGTAAAGCATATGTCCCTAATGAGAACAAGTTACCACCTTTAAAAATAGTTTCATATGCATTCCAGAAATAAATACAAATGAACTTCTGATTCTTGGGTGGTGTTCTCTATCCTCATCGCTCTTCCTTTAAGTGGCATAGTCTCCTGCAGTAACTGATACCTCTAAAGGAATTATCACTCAACTCCTAATGCTCTTATTGCCTATCTTGCGTCTTGCAGGTTTCAAGAATTTGTGAGAAAAAAAAATCTTTGCTTCAAAGTACTAAAGAGGTTAAAGTTGCATGTACTTAATAAATGTGAATTAATAGAATATAGTATTATAAACAGACTTAAAGCTCGTTGAAAGCACGGACTGTGTCTCTCTTGTTCACTTCTCTGCCCCAGACACTAGTACAATGTCTCATACGTAGTATGTGTTCCATATATTTTCCAAAATAAATAATCAATCAGTCAATTCATGACTAATAGATTTAGCTGCCCACAACTTCTAAACAATGGAAGTCATGGAGATGAGAGTCTAGTGAGAGCCATTTTTGTAAACATCAAAAAGTACTTCTGAGTTCTACAGAATAACTTAGTAGAATATTAAACAAGAAGTGGAATAGGTTTAAATGCAGGTCTTCTAATTAAAAATTCTATATAAAAGCAAAAGTAAAACAAAACCCTACAGAAGTATTTAATTATTCTCAGCCTCTCTCTTTCTGTGTCTATCTCTCTGTCTCTCTCTCTCTCTCTGAATACAAATTCTAGTAACAAAAGCTTAATGTTTACTGTTTGATCTTCTTAGAAGAAAAGATTCTTAAAAATCGCCATGAAACCCCTCAGCAGGCCAGGGCAAGATCCATCCTCCAGCAGGAGTTAATGTCCCATTGCCTGTCTTGGAGCTGAGTTTGAAGGAAAAGTCCTCGCTCTGGAGTACCTCTCTCATCTCACTTGGTCAACACAGCATAGTTAGATTTCGAAGCTCATACTCTCTCTCCAAGTAGGAGTAACAGAAGGCAGAAAACCAACAGAACGTTATGTGTTACTCATGTTCTACTTAGTATGAATAATTTGGCAGAACTTGATAAGGACAAAAGCATGATTTTGCTACTGATGAGAAATATTTATGTATGCTTTCATCATACAGCTGAGCACCCAAATGAGAGACGCTGTTCTGAACAATGTTGCTGCATTTCTCCTGAAAGTCTGTTGTCATTAATGGAAACCAGAGAAAGGGGCTGATTCACAAACCTGAATCACTGATGTTACGAGCAGAGATCTAGAAGTTTGTACCCTGGGGCCCTGAGGCTGGATTCTTTCTGCTTCTGACTTGGCAACTAATGCCAGCTCATTTGGTAAGGTTTACAGAAACTCTTTAGTCTCTTCTTTTAAAATAAAAACAAACTTTGCCATTTTGTTCTTTCACAGAGGACAATCTCTTTGCTACATGAAAAAAAAATGTTAATTCTTTTAGTTGTTGAGCCATGATCTCTGATAAGGGATAAGAGTATCAGAATATTCCCTTTCATGAAGTGTATTAATGGTGTCATCCCTGTTTAAAGGCCTGAATGTATTGTTTCTGCCTGGTTTAATGTATCATTTTTAAACAGTATGTCTCTGAACCACTAAGGGCCAATGAGTGGGGGCTCGCAGGTGCCACACAAGGCCCTCAGCCCTTCCTCTTTACACCCTTAATTCTGCTCCTTCAACCAGAAAAGCTCTACTTTACTGCTGTTTCACATGTTGAATTTATGCACAAGATTTCATTTAACAAAATGATTTGGAGATTTGGAAAAGATGGAAAACCAGTGTGAGGGGGAATGAATTCCCAACATAGAAAATCTGGATTCTAGTCCTGCTGCTGGCCCCAGTTAGCTAGTAGACACTGAAAATACTTCAACTTCATAGTGTCTGACTCCTCTGCTGTTAAAATGAGGCATCAAATGGTGAAACTCAAGCCAGGCATGCAGTGCCTCAGAGGTTCCTGAGAGGACCTTAGGGTTTACTCAGGAAAGAAGGGCGGAGGCTCCATTTCTTCAACCACTGCAAACAGCACAACTCTATTATGTAGACACACAGAGAGAAATTGTATACAAAATGTAGTTTGAGAAAAGCTTTAAAAAATTGAAAAGCACTCAATTCTATATGAAAAAAAAACTCCTTCATTCTAATATTCTATTGTTCTGTAATTCCAATTTTCCACTTGGTTAAAAAAATACTTTTTAATGACTTTCTTATTCATAGTATTATGCTATTTGTTGGTGCTGATTACCTATATGACACAATAATATAACACACACACACACACGTATGTATGTATGTATGTATGTATGTATATACAGATGTTCCTTGACTTACAATGGGTTACAGTTTGGTAAAGCCATCATAAGTTAAAAATATTGTAAGTGGAAAATGCATTTAATACACATAGTCTATCAAATATCATAGTTTAGCCTACCTCAAGTGTGTCCAGAATGGTTAATTAGCCTGCAGTTGAGGAAAATCATGTAATCCAAAGCCAATTTTGTAAGAAAGTATTGAATGTCTCATGTAATTTATTTAATACTGCACTGAAAGTAAAAAATAGAAGGGCTGTATCAGTACCTGAAGTACTATTTCTACTAAATGTGTATCATTTTATCACCGTAAAGTCGAAAAAAAATCACAAGTCAAACAATCAAAAGTCAAGGACAGTCTGTATAAAACAATGTTTTTTCTATGTACTCAAATTTATACATTCATGTAATTTCATATGTTTTTACGTACATACACATTTTTCTTTGGTTAGTATTAGCATTCTCTAAATTGTCTTTCTTGAAATACTTTTCTGGGAGATATTAGTAAGCATGGCATGAAAAAAATGCCATATTCTGATGTGTTTAAGAGATTATGCATATTTAATCTTCCTGTAGGTAATTCACAGTATACATGCGCATGTTTAAGGTAGCAACTCATTGAGAAGAACTTCAATGAAAAAATCTATTTGATCTGGTTTAACTCAGAGTTCTCAAACTAATTTAAGTGAGGCATTCTTGATCAATATCCTATTGAAATTGCATGAACCATGATTATGGAGCAAACTGGGAAACAATAATGTAGTATTTGGTCTAGTGTGATGGACTGTATATTTTTGTCACCCTAAAATTAAGGTATTCACTGAAGCCCTAACTCCCAGTATGATGGTATTTGTGGTAGAGCCTTTGGGAAGTAATTAGATTTGGATGAGGTCATGAGGGTGGTGCCCTCATGATGTGATTGATATCCTTATAAGAAGAAGAGACATTAGAAGTTTTCTCTCTCTCTCTCTTTCTCTCTCTCTCCCTCACTCTCTCTCTCTCTCTCTCTGCCCCCCCACCCCACCCCCGACCTCCTCTCTTTCTCTCTCTCTGCACTGGCACAAAGAGGAGGTCACACGAGCCACAATGCCTTCGTCAAGTGGCCATCTGCAAGCCAGGAAGAGGGCCCTCACCAACAGCCAAATCTGCCAGCTGAAACTTGGACTTCCCAGTGCCCAGAACTGTGAGAAATAAACATCTGTGTTTTAAGACACTCAGTTCATGGCATATTGTTATGGCAGTCCAAGCAGACTAAGATATCCAGGTAAGAAAATTATGATTAGTGAATTGATTTGGCCATGGTTACAAAACCTACTGACACAAAGAGCATTTTCAATTTCTACCTAGAAACCAATTTGAAAATTCCAGTCAAGATGGTGAATTAACTTCATACTTTGACATCTTACTTTTCCTCCAAAATAACTATTGAGAACTTTAAGAAAATAAAATTTAAACTATATGCATAGGCTTAAAAACAAAAACATCATTATAGACTATAGTTGGAACACAAACACAAAGCAGGGAACATGGCTAAATCCCACAACCTGTAGGATCGATGATTAGGAAACAGGTAAGAGTGACTGCAAGTAAGGAAGACAAAAGTCTATGCTAGACAAGGGACAGGATCCAGTCTCACTGCTTGAAGCCAGGTGCTGGGATGGAAGTAGTTCCTTCTCCTCATTGCTCTTAGGAAAATGCTAATAAATTGCTTTCATCCTAGACCCAAGACTTTATACAAGGTGGAATCAGCAAAGCTGGTTTACAAAGCATCACCCACACTCAGGAAATGGCTCTCAGACTGAATATTTATTATTTCCAGCATCACAACAAAGCATGAGGAACAACACATCAAAACACCTGATTCCAGACTAGGGATCCAGAGGGCTAGATGAAGACAACAAAGAATACCACTGGACGAAGAGGAGATGTGTACAAAAGAGAAAAGGCAGAAGATAAAGTCTCTGGAGGGAGACTGCATACCATGGGAAGAAAACACGTGCTAAATATGGCTGCAAAAAAATCGCAATGGGAATAATAATCCCTTTTGTGTGAGTAATATTCAAATAATATTCTGCCTAAATTTTATAAAAATAATTTGGAATATTCAGAGAGATAAGAAAATTTCTTTAAAGGGAATAATAAACTGTGATAGAAAAATAGAAAAATAAACAGAATGAGTACATTAAAAAACAACTCAAACTTCTTAAAAATAATGAAACACATACAAAAATTTAGATGAATCCAGTATTTGACAAAGAAGGAATTAATGAATAGGAAGATAGCACTGAGAAACTTCTCAAGATGCAGCCCACAGGGACAAAGAGAAAAAATTTTGAAAGAGTGACTAGGACACAGGGTCTGGAATAAGAGATGCCGACATCTGTCTGAAGGAATGCAGGCAGAATGTCAAAAGAATGACAAACGAAAAGTAGTGAAAATCATTTTACTTCTGCTCAAAATCCTTCACAAGTTTCCATATCACTCAGAGTGACATCTATCATCCTGAAAATATTGTGCAAAGCCAATGAGCTCCCACACCCAGTCTTACCTGCCAGCTTTGCAACCTCATCTTCTCCTGATTTTTGCTTTGTTCTCTTTCCAGTCACACTGTCCTCATTTCTTTTCTCCGAACTTTCCAGGTGTGCTCCAGTACCAGAATTTTCACACTGGCTGTTTCCCTCTGCCTGGAACTCTCCTCCTCCAGAATGCCATGTGCCTTACTCACTCACGTGTTTCAATTCTTTGCTCACATGTCATCTTCCCCAACTACCAGTTTAAACTTGCATCTCCAGCCCCTCCCCACCATCCTTCCTCCCTGCTTTACTCTTCATCTTATACTTCAGTGTTATCTCACCTACTATATGCTTCAAACATTTACTTATGTCTGTCTTTCTGCACTGGGCTTTAATTTCCTTGAGAACAGACGTGTTTTCTATGTATTTACTGCTGTACTTCCAGTGCCTGACATATTGTAGACACCCAGTACCTAATTATTGATGTAATTCATAAATGACCCCTGGCATATGAGAAACACTCAATAAAGGTTAGTGCTGTGATAAAGCTCTATGCATTAATAAAGGTTAGATATTGCAATTTAGCCGCACCCTTCCAATTACCAATAATTTCCTACTTACACTGTTCTGCTAATCACTCTACTCCAGAAGAGTCAGACACATTCTTACAATAATGGCAATGCTCTGACATGCCAAGCTCCCTCTTGACATTTGTTATTTTATTTTAGCATCAATTCCAAAATGGGGAAATTATCTCTATCTTATTGTGGTTATGAGACTAAAATATGGCAAAATTATTTTCCCCAAATTCATACACCCAGAGAATGGTAGAGAACATTTGGAACCTCAGACTGTTCCCCTCCAGAGACTCTGCAGCCCTCTCCACTGGTGGATTGGTCTGCTTGCTTCTCTGGCACTAGAACCCTCCATAACCACAATCTCTGCTCCATGCTGCCTCTTGTTTTATAATCATCTTCCATAGTGACTCTAGTGAACACTGTTACCATTCCTCCTCACTAAACCTTACTTATCTGGATATCTCTTTCTCCTAAAGATAACTCTGGGCATCCGAAGCTCCAAGGGTAAATCTTGATTTATTCAAGCAAATCAGAAAGCTGAGGTGACATCACCAAAATTGGCAGAATAGGGAATTCTAAAACTTCGTCATGTCGGGAAACCAACTAATAAACTGGCAAAGACTGTCAGAATCTGAGCCAATCATGGCAATCCCTTCTCCTTACCAGTGATTGGCTTAGGAATAGACATTTGATACAATTCCAGCCAATAAGATACGAGTTACCTGCAGTACTTCTGAGAATAGTTCTCCATTCCTGAGTGGAGGAAAAACAGGAGGAATGGACTGTCCTTCCTCCAGACATGTTCATATTTAAATAAGATGCCTCAAGTACTACCAGCATCTTTCACCAATCCAAAGATGAAACTAACACGTGGAAGAGAACAAAACCAATAGAATCTCAAGAAGTTAGAGACTTTGTATACCAAGGTTAATGCCTATCTTACCCACGAAAGTTATGTGAAACTTATTAAAAGTGCATGGATGGTATGAGAAAGGTTGAGTTGATTTTCTGTGGCTCTAACTGAAAACATCCTAATAATACATCACTCCCTTTTCACCTGAGAAGTAGCCCAACCCCTAAGAGTCACTTAAATGGATATATCTTTATGTCTACTATTTGACCATTGACAACCATTTGGAGCTCATGGTTTCTGAGGTTGGACTGGTTACAGGTCTGCCACTAAAAATCACTTAATGTGGAACTTTTGATTTTTCTCACAGAGCAGTTGAAAGTAGGGGTGGAAGAGTTGAGGTAAAAAATCAAGCTCTAGTTTTGTCATGAAGGATGACATATGAAGTGGTGCATTGAGGCACAAAGAAGTTAAGTGATTTGGCCAAGCTCACCATGTTAGTTGATAGACAAACTGACACTAGAAGACAAATTCCTCACCTTCTGTTACAAGGCATTGCCTATGCCTAGGTTAAATGTGGCTGTATTCATACTCCCAGACGCATTGTGTAACTGAAAGAAGGGCAGAAAAAGTGCAAAGATTTAATGGAATTCAATTATACCTGGAAGATAAATAGTTTGCTTGCCAATGATTGTTTTAGTAATGCAGAAAGAAACTATCTTTTAGAAATATGATTCTACAGAGCTATTGACCTCTTCGTTGTATCTCTGTCAGGGGAACAATTAAAATACAACATTCACCCTCTTTGTCAAGAACATTATTAGAAAACCTAAGACTTTCACTTCTTGCATCTTATTTGGCAAATGATTTCCTTTGACCTCATTACAGGAAAACAATTGTCCTTTGACATGCAAGTATAGTTCTCATAAACCTGGCTGCTTTCTGACCTCTGAAGTCATTCTTGGGAAGATGTTTGTTTATGGTTATATTAGAATTGTTTCAGAGCCTTAGGTCTTCTTTAAATGAACACACACACACACACACACACACACACACACACATACATGAGTTAATATATGTGAAGTTTCTAGAACTCAGCCTGGCACATGTAGTCACTATACAAGTATTATCTATTATTACTATTTAGCACATTAATGGTAGATACAACCAGCAATGCACTGAGGCCTTGCTATATTCCAGGCACAGAGCTAGATGTCTCAAGTACAATTGTACATTTAACGGAAACACACAGTTCTTACCCTCTTGCTTCACTCTCAGGATAAGTACCATAAACAGGCAATTGCAAGGCAATGTAATCAGTGCCAGGATGGAGGTAGTACAGAATGCCATGCTAAATGTGGAAAAGGAAAAGTGAGAAAAGGGAGGAAACATTACCTAAGCTGAAGGAAGCCTTTTTGAAGGGAGAGGCTCCTCAGCTGGGGCATGAAGGGTAGAAGGAAACTAAGCAAACAATTGAGGATGAAAGTGCCACAGGGAGAGAGAAAAGTGTGTTTTGTAGCCCAATAATAAGGTAAAACAGTTCTCCTGCTGGCTCCACCCTCATCAATGAACAAACTGAAAATGTCGTAGTTGTTTGCTGTTGCCCAGGTGTAGGAGGAAGATGTGGTCTAGTCCTTCTTTTTGCCATGTGAACACATACACAAATTAGCTTCAATCAACTATTGACAGTGGTTTAGAGTGCACATTTCAACTACAGAGAGCTTGGGAAAGAGGTAAAATCAAGAAGGACTTTTCTCAACAGTCTAATTCCTCCCACCGGAGGGAGACTCACTCCCCAGCTCGTCTATGGCACCCCACGTGACACACAACCATATTTCATCCTACTAACTCCTTCCCAACGCCCCACTTCTTTTAGCATTCTCTCCTAGACCAAAATCCTTTAGCCTTCCCTTCTTTAAACAGAGTTTTGGTTATTTACCTAGGGGTAGCAAGCTCCGAGTTTCCTGTTCCTTAGAAATTTTTCTAGCTTCCTAAGCTGTGGATTACAGCTATTCTTTCTTACTCTCATTCTGTTATAGGACAGAGAAACAGAAAGTTTGAGTAGAAAGGGAAGAAAGGGATTTGGGGTGGTCTTCTGGCACAAGTTTCCTGATCATCTTTTCTTTGGCTGTCTGAAAAAAAAAAAAAAACAGGGCTGGACACAGTGGCTCATGCCTGTAATCACAGCACTTTGGGAGACTGAGGCAGGAGGATCACATGAGGTCAGGAGTTTGAGACCAACCTGGGAAACATGGCAAAACATCATCTCTACTAAAAACACAACAATTAGCTGGTCGTGGTGGCATATACCTATAGTCCCGGCTGCTCAGGAGGCTGAGGTGGGAGAATGACTTGAGCCTGGGAGGAGGACGTGGCAGTGAGCCAAGATCACACCACTGCACTCCATCCTGGGCAACAGAGCCAGACCTTGTCTCAAAATAATAACAGTGGTAAAAATAATAATAATCACAGACAGCATACACTGAGAAAGTCAATTTCCTTCTAATAGCCGTCTCCAGTTCTATGTGTCATTCTCCCAGCTCTAAGAGCTTAAGTTTCAGATAGCAATTTGCTAAAGAGAATGTTCTTTCCTTTCAAATCACATTATAATGTCCTGCCCCAAGAATTTAACCTTAGGTATGTCTTCTCACTTCCTGGATAGCTCCTGATTCCATCCCATGAGTTGAACATACAAGAAATTGGAAAGTCTCATTCAATAAAAAGATATTTATCAAAAGCACAATTGATATATCTAATAGTGTGATTTAGTTTTTATGGGTTTTGTTTTATTTTTTTCTAGACCTAACACCATTTCTATAAGATTTTTACAATATAATGAGAAATACTATTTTTTAAATGAGTGGCCACTGACTTAAAAGGACGCTTGGAGAAAAAATTAAGGACTTCTACTTAAAGAGGGTAGGCACACATGTATCATTTCTCCCAGGCCTGACCATCTTGGATTTATACAAATGACATCTAATTATCTTTTCAATCCATAACTACGTTCAAAATCAAGAAAAAGAACGTCCATGGAACAGAAGCCATTAGGAATCCCCAGATGAGCAATAAGCAAAAAGAGGTCATCAAATCTAAGGAATAACATCAGGCTAGTGGGAAAAAATAAACACCATGGGAAAATAGTATTAAAATCAAAATTAAAACATTAAATAATATGAATAGCAGGGGAAAAACACAGCTGAAGGTGGATTGGTGCGCTAGGGGGCTGAATTGATTAGTTTTCCAGCAAATATTATAAAAGAACTTTCCAGAATATACCATAAAGAGATAAAGAATTAGAAAATATGAAAGAAAAGTCAAGAAAAATGAAATATTCAGAACTTCCAGTAGTCACCTCCTCAGAAAATCAAGAAGAAGAAACTAAGATTTTTAGAGAGGAAATTTCAAAGAAAAAAAAGTGTGATTCTGGTCATTCCTAGACCCTTTTTTAATTATGAGGGAATTATTTTTAGAATAACTTATTCATAAGTCAGTTAACTCATATTTACTCAGACTTAACAATATGTCAGGCACTGTGCAAGGTGCTGACAATCTAATAAAAGTACAAAATCCTGTCCTTGGAAAGTCACAGATCAAAATTTTCCACATTATTTTAGGGGTTAAGAGTTCATGGATCCATAATCTTTTATATTTTTATTTGGAACAGTTCACCTGTTTTGACTGGAGAGACTTGGCAAAAAAAAAAAAAGACTGTTTTTCCCCATTAAATTGTTGAATTGTTTGACAAAGAGTATCTTAGCAACTGATTGTTTAAAGACATGAAATCATACAGAGACTCAGTTTAGAATAAAACTGGAATTGGTAAACTCACACTCTCAGCGGTCATACTCACATTCTGAGCACTATCCCACAAGAGTTATGGAATGGTCATCTTTCATCGGTTGAGGTAAATTGAAGTATCTGAACAATTGTTAACTTTGTTAAGTAATAAAAATTGCCAGTTTTCTACTAATGATTAGTAGACATCTCACAGAGAATCTCAGCTGCAAAGAAAGTCAGCAACCAGAAAAGAGGACAGTCACTCTACAAGATTTTGAGAGAGGGAAATTTTGTTGGCACTACCTAGGGAAACTAGGGGAAAAAAGCATTTGTCTGAGATAATAGTATGTAGATAAAGAGTTAACTATTGAATTAACTTCCAGAAAATTAAGTGTGTTTGAAAACATCACCAATTTATGGTGGAACATTTATTGAATTTTAGATCAGCTACTTATTGGCACAGAGAAAATTAGAAAGAATAATTAAAAACAGCTTCAGATAGAAAAGACTGATTTGATAAGAACTAAAAATAGAAGAATAACTTTATAGATAGGTAGACAACCAACTTAAAAAGGACAAAAATACAAGTCAGTCAAAATACTGGATTTGCAAATGATATAAGGAAATAACACGTTACACAATGGAACGTAAATTTCTAATCTAAAACAGAATAAAGACTCACTCCACTTGTGCAAGATGTGAATGTATAAGTGAAGAACTACAGTAGTCTTTCAAGGGACCAATACAATATCTACCTACATGTCTATGCCCTGGCTTCTATACCCCAGTGGTCATAAACGTTATATTTTAAGATGTATTTTTATAGAGATTTCTGATTATGACATATTGAGTGAAAGCCATGATATTTTATTAACAGCTTCAGAGTACATCATGGAGGCAACAATTATAGTCTCTTAAATCATTGTGAGTTTTTTTGATACAGAATCTCACTCTGTTGCCCAAGCTGGAATAGTTCACTGCAGCCTCAAACTCCTGAGCTCAAGTGATCCTCATCTCTCAGCCTCCCAAATAGTTGGGACCACTGATGTGCGCCACCACACTGGCTAACTTTTTATTTTTTGTAGAGATGAGGTCTCACTTTGTTGCCCAATCCAATTTCAAGCTCCTGGCCTCCAAGGATCCTCTCACCTTGACCTTTGAATGCACTGGGATTACAGATAAAAGTTAAATAATTTTAGATATCAGGCCAGCTTATCTGAAGTGATGTGAAGACAGCTAAGTTGTCAATAGAATATTATCTGATCTATATTTGTTGTTATTAATTTATACCTCTGTGCACTCTAGGAATTAGTTTTTCTTGTTTTTCAGTTTTATTTTTCTCAGAGTTCTTAAATTTTTGTGGTCTTTTCTGGGATCCTGACAAATTATTAAAACTTGTCATATATTATATCAGTACATTTTCACACTGCTATAAAGAAATACCCAAGAGTGGGTAATTTACAAAGAAAAGAGGTTTAATTGACTCACAGTTCTACATGGCTGGAGGAGCCTCAGGAGACTAAAAATCATAGCCAAAGGAGAAGAGGAAACAAGGAACATCTTACATGGCAGCAGGAAAAAGAGAGCAAAGAGGGAAGTGTCACACTTTTAAATCATCAGATCTTGTAAGAACTCACTATCACGAGAACAACATGGGGGAAATCCACCCCTGTGATCCAATCACCTCCCACCAGTTTCCTCCCCTGACACATGGGGATTACAATTTGACATGAGATTTGCGTGGGGACACACAGCCAAACCATACCATATATGGTTTGACCAAAATATTGTTAAGGAGACACTAAATTACATTAAATCTGTGTGGAAAGAGGTAACTCACAAAGCTAGCCACCAAAGGTCACGGTCCTTTAAGTATTCAAGACATGCTGAAGTCTGCGGAGTCAAATGCCTGTAAGAATTACAATTGGGCTTTTTTGCAACTACTGACCAGTCACACTTTTCTGCCCATTCATTGCCTGACTTCTTTGCTTTATGCAACATTTAATAGTCATTTATCCTCTTTTGCATTGCCAACAAATTAATTAGCCAGAATAAGCAGTTGAGTAATATTACTAAAACATAAGAAACATGTCAAACTATAAGCTGACTGTCTTGTAGAGGTTAAACCAGATTTTAAAATCTGATAATGCTCATCATAGTTATATTTTGCTTTGAAATAAAAGTTAATTGCTAAGACTTGGATTTTTAGAAACAGTAAATCAGAATTATTAGCAACTTATGATGAAGAAGGTTCTTGTTAGGAAAAAGCTAATGGATCATGAGACCCAGTAACAACCTGGCAGGGCTCAAATGCTATTAGAGGCCTCTCCTTCCTAGTATTTATTAATTTTGTAATGAAAGAAGGTTGGGACCTTTTCTAAGAAACAAGAACACTAATTAAAACTAATCAATCAAATTCCTCACAAACCCTGAAATGACAGAATAAACAGGAAGAGCACAGCATGGCTAAGAATGCAAAGATGAACAGGAAATAAAACAAAGTGATCCCCTGCTGCTGTCTGGGCACATCTCCTGCACAAATGTTATATTTAATTCTGAGGTGATTATCTTTGATATGCCTGCCATGGGTGAGGGCAGATACCCCATGAAGGAGTGAGCAGTCTCTGTGTAAAGGCAGAGACTATAAGGAAGAGGCAGGTCCTCGGAAAGAAAACTGGCACTAACAAAGCCATACTGTAAGAAACAGGCACAGTGTGGTCAATGAGCCCTGTGCTTGCAATCAGAAGACCTGGGTTCAAGTCTTGGCATTACATGTTCCTATTTGGATGACTTTGGGTAAAGCACTGAGTTGCGGTTTCTCATCTGTGTAGCATGAGATAACAACGCTCACTTTGACCTCTCCATATGAATGTTATAATGATCAATCTATATATTTAAAAAGGATTTTCACATATAAATTTATGATTTTAATAATGAAATAGTAGCATACTATTATCAATACTGGTAGCAGTAACTAGGAAAGAGCAGTATACTATAGGCCAAAAGTTAAGAGCCAGACCAAAGGAGCTGACATAATATGGAAGCAGTATACTATAGAAGTGGCAAATGGTACAGCAGTTGAGAGCCTCAGCTTTGAAATCAGCCTGTCTAGATCTGAATCCCAGCTCTGTGATATAGTAGATACATGATTGCGGGCAAGTTACTTTTGCTATCTGTGCTTCAGTTTCCAAATCTATAAAATGCAGATAATAGTGTTAACTTCATGAGTTTGAATAGTAAGTGAATATATACAAATTCATGTTCAACATGGTACCCGGCACATCGTATATATTATACAAGTGTTTTGCTAGTATTATAATACTGGCAACACTAAGGTGTTTAACTCCTTCCTAGAAACTAGACTGCTCACAAACTCTAGAATTGGGTTTGTGACTCCAGATATAAAAAATTAGAGGCATCCTATGCAGGCATCTAAGCAGGTCATTACATAAACCATCAGAAAGCTACTCCATATTCATCACAATTTAGATTTCAATTCATGTGAGAAATGGACAGAAAAAGTTTACTTTTCCACCCCATTACTACATTTTAGTCATATATTTACACCTAAGAAAGCAAATTAATTTGTTTAGGAAACTAGATAGACTCTTGTCATTATCTGTATTGCCCAAGTGAGAAGAAGTACATAGAGTCAATTTTATCATCTCCACTAATCTTGTTTTACTTATTTTCATATTTGGTATCAGAGTAAAGGTATATATTTTCCTTGTACATTGTATAGTAGCTGTACAAGGCCCTTGGTTTTCTTGTTTTGTTTTAGTTTTGGTGGCTTCCATTTAGATAACATATTTCCACTGATAAAAGAAAAACGTCAGCTAAATTAATTTAAAGGAGTTTAATTGAGCAATGAACAATTTGTGAATTGGGCAGCCTCCAGAATCACAGCAGATTCACAGAGACTCCACAGGTCCCTCGTGGTCCTCGTGGTCAGAACAAATTTATAGGCAAAAAAGGTAAAGTGACTTACAGGAACTGGAAATGAGGTACAGAAACAGTGAGTTTGGTTAAGCTTCACTTTTGCCTTATTTGAATGCAGTTTGAACATTCAGCAGTCTATGAGTGGTTGAACTATGGCTGCTGGGATTGGCCAACATTCAGCCATTGTGATAGTTGCATACTATTAATTTAGGTTTTCAATTTTGTCTGACTATTAAGCTAGGTTATAGTTCATCCACAAGACTCAAATATAAAAATGTGGAGTTTTTCTCAGGCCATATTTAGTGTGCTGTAACAATTCCCCTCTTTTGGTCATTTTCTCAATTTTGAGAGACCAATATCTTAGTCATTGATATTACTATCCCTACTGTAAACATACTTATATGGTTTTGAAACTCACTGGGAAATAGTAGAACAGTGAGTTTTGCAAGGAGAGAATAAGGACTGAGTAGAGGGTACCTCCTAATGCTGGAACATCCTGTATACAGGAGAAAAAACCTGATCTGTTCTAAGATCTACATATTTCTTAAAGCTTTAGTTTGTTTATGTCACATTTAGCACAAGTGCCTCCATTTTAGGTTGGTTTGGTTTGTTGGGGCCTAGTGCATGAGCTCAGTCTAAAATAATGGCCTCCAATAATTTTGTTTTACAAAACCTCCCTCTTTTTTGCCAGGTTCTTACTTAGGTGAGAGTGTGATCAAAACTTAAGACCTTGGTGCCACTCTCAGCTACCATCATTTTGGGTTTCCAGTCTCAGCATGTCATTTATAGGTTATGGTGTCCTCATGTCACACATTTCTTTCAGCTTTTGTCATTCCAGTTGAAGAGAGACCATTTGACATTCTAGAGATGGCTGCATGCAAACATTTAAAACCTTTGAGAGAATACAGTGCACCGGGGAGACTATTACTATGGCTATCAGGAGGATATTACCAAGACTTTGGAGTATGTGCCTTGCCCAGAGTCCCCATAAAGCAAACCACATAAAATCAGATAGATTTAAAAATGAGCTAGATGAAGAGTCTACTCACTTGACTAAGTGTCCTTTTTATTAATCCCCTACAACTGAATTTTTATAATCTATATTTGATGTATTTCTCCATAGGCCACAAGCGTCAGCAGCTGTACAGTTTCTCTTCTGTTTAGCCAATTGTATTATTTAGCATAACTTTCATAAAAGAATTTAAGGTCTATTGGGTAATGATAGGCTTTAAAGTAGAATTTGCTGTAGAGCCTATTGTGAAGGTGACATTTGTAATTATTGCCTTTTTTATTCTAAATCATGGAAGAAGGGCCTAACAAATAATGTCCTTCTAGAAGAGTGAAGGCCTCTTGCCAATGTTCTGTTTAATTCATGATGTGGGTTAAGAGGAGTTTTGACTGATTATGGGCCAACATATGTACCACCAAAGTTTCTAACCTACACTTGTACTTTATCTTTTATTGATTAAAGTATAAGGTTATGCATGTATAAGACTGGCTGCAAAAACCTTCACAAATAAAAGTATACTCTATAAGTGCAGGTAATAGACCCCCTTTTATTTCTATTTTTCATAAAGGCATAAACAAAGAAAAAATATTCAAAGGTAAGAGTCTTGTGATAGTAGAAGTCTTGATTCGTGATCATGGGAAAAGCTGTTCACATCAAGGATGCTATCTTCTTCTGAGGAGAAACTTTCCTAGTTATTTTTACCTTAAGGTTTCCAATGGGTGTACAGTTCTAGGAGTGTGGAGAGACCCTTCTCAGTTGTGAAATTATGAATTCAAGGTTCAAGGCTCCAAAGTTTTGCTGTAATGTGAATGGCAAGGACAGCTTTCTCTGATGTTTTCAGAAGATCCAAACTTCGGGTTCTAGACTGTGAAGGGATTGTCCTCAGTGAACCATAAAAAGCTTTCTTTACCTGGTGAAAATATACCACAGCATAATAATCTACTGTTATAACATCAGCTCTTTTGCACAGGAAACCTTTATACAACCAGAAAACATGCACCGAAAATGACAATTGAAAGAAATCCCTTTATAAATGTTTAAATGGCTCATCAGGAAGCCAAATGTACCTTACACTTTGATTGTTTTCCCAGGAATATGGAATCAAACATTGGTTTTAAACTATTTCTGCAATTTATAAGTCACCACATCAATATATTTAATTTGGATCACTTTATCTTTTCCATAATGAGTCATGGAATGCAGAACCTTTAATAACAAAAGTTTTAAGGACTCAGGGAGGACAAAGTGGCTGTCCTAGTTCTTCAAAAGTCCATGCTTAACTTTGGACTTAGGTCGTTTTGAATGTCGGTTGTTTTTCCAATTTAGGTGCATAGCACTGATAACAAATGGATTATTATAGGTAATATGACCCAGATCATGGAATTTATTCAAATTGTTTATTTAAACCATTTTAATATTGGCTTATTTAGCACGATAATTAGAGCTTGATTTTGGAATGTTTGTTAATAGCAAAGGTTTAAAAACATTGGATATTAAAACATAGAATCTTAGGTCACCATAAGTCACTAATTAACCAAAATGATAATTGCAACTTATTTTGAACCAGCAAACCATTGTTTATTTACTTATATAATATATCTCCCATAAAGACCTGGGCTTACCACTCTTCATAGACACAATGCAAATTCATAGAGCACCCTAGGATTTCACTGATCAATACCTAATGGCATCTGAAAGCACCTATGCTTCTTTTTTTGTCCCATGAATTCATGAAAGTATGTAGATCCTCTCAGCTCTAGAAGCAGTGATGTTTTTACCGAAATCAGCATTTTGCTTTATGGAAACACAGGCAACATCTGGTAGTGAAGAGAGCAATAAGATTTGACTTAACCAAAATTACTTGACAACATAAAAGTGATTTCATCATTCTGCTTTGCAATGTAGTCTTCAGAAATCAACTACGACAAAAAGCAGGAAATAACTGTTAAAATTTTAGCAACTCCTGAAAGGCTGGAAAGTAGGTTTAGCAGTTTATTAGGATACATAAGTTTCATTTTAAAAACAGTCAATTTCAACCAAGTAGAAACAAGTATGTAAAAATTCTGCAAAATGAAACATACTTTAAACATGTTTAAGTAGATAATCTGAAATTCTAGATTTTTCAGTCACTTCATTGTTATGCTATGGCAGCCAAGTAATCCTTAACTTCAGTTGGAGTAAGCCTCCTAAATTCAGTTGCATTGGAGATTTCAACTTCTATGTCATCCTCTGTCATTTACTGTTCAAAGCTTTCCTTTAGGGTTACGATGGCTGTATGAATGCCATCTTGAAGTTCCAGATCTTCATCATATCTTTTCTCAAGGCAAGTTTTCCCATCCTCATAGTTCTTTCTCATTGCTATAGCTTTCCAGGCAAAGTAAGCTCCAGATGGATCTGACTGAAATAAATATGGTCATTCCTCATTCCAACCACAAATAAATAAGAAACTCCAAATGAACAAACACCCCGAGTACATTCTTGCATCACAGAAGCTAGTCTCTGTACCAGCTAAGCTGTGGGAATGGGTTCTTGGTATACAAAATAGTATTGCTGAACTAGTTTTTGAGCTCTGCTCACAAGCACTTTGTAACCTTGGCCCATGCCACTGTACACCAAACCTATATACTTAGTAATTGGTTCCATTTTGTGTACACTTCACTCATCATACAGAATGGATTTCTATTTTTTGTCAGTTGCTAATACCACACCATTTGCAGCTTTAATTCCCACTGATGGGGCTCCTCCAGGTACAGGAACCAAAGCATATTCAATCTGGACAAGTTTACTGGAGAGCTGAATGTAGTCAGTGAAAAGCTGTAACCGCACTCTGCCATCTTTACCCAAAGAGCCTCAAGAAAGGAAAAAGCATTATTCTGATAGAGAAGAGACTCAGCTTTCCAAACAAGACCCAGTGAAGATAGCATGAAGCCAACTGACTGTCTGTTTTCTTTCCCTGCTCCCCTTTTTCTTTTGTAGTTTACTTAAAAGGTAAACAGAAACCTTTTGTTATCTTTTAATGTTACATTAAAATCCTTTTTAAAAAAGAAAATCACATTTTATGTTTCCATTAGTGTATTTTTAATGTTAAAGCTAGTTTTTAAATAGCATTTTATAAATCTATTCAGCTTTTAATTAGTTTGGTCATAAGGTAAGATTTTTACAAATCTTTTACAGCCCTTTACAATTTTTTTCTCAGAGCATTATATTGTTCTAAGAAAACCCTGCTGTGCTTCTATTCCGATGTTCAATTTATGAAAAAAAAATCTGAATAATGCCATTTTAAATTTAGCCAATATAGTCACACATAGAATCTCTTATAATTCATTTTTATAAACCTTCCACAACTTGTTCAAACTTTATTTAATTTAAAACAGTTCTCTAACCCTCCAACCTAGGCAAAAATTTACATTCCCACACTCTCTTATAATTTCTTACAAAAAAACACATTTCATTCTCCTTACACACCTTGCAAGTAAACCTATATTTTTCAGTAATCTCAACTACATATTACAATGCTAACTCTTAGCAACTTTTAATTTTGGTGAAAACCTTGATAAGTAAGGGATTTTAATTATGTACTAGGTATGGAGCTTAGGACCCAGACAAAAATGCAGATAAGGTCTGACTCTTTCCAGTCTCTAATGCCACATGTCCCACACCTTGCCTAGCTGTAAAACAGGAAAGCTGTAGAGTTAAGAGTCACAGTGGCATTTTATGAAGCATTTAGGAAGCCTAATCACCATTAAATTGTACATTCCTGGCATAAATTTCTTGTCATACATTCTTTTGTTACTTACACAGGCCGTGTATGACATGTTTGACTTTCTGACTTGCCTTAAACATCACTCTTTTTAAACAACTAGTCATTTTACTTTGGGACAAGAATTTACCATAATATAACATTCTTTCTTATATAAAATCTCTTTTCTTTGTAACTTTCTTTGCATAGCTAGGGGGCATGGCTAACTCCATATATTTGCAGGTCTTATTTAGAACTTAATGTCTCCAAGATAATTTGAACAATTTTTAAAATTCGAAGCAGTTTATGATCTTAAAGCATTTAGCAAAGATAAAATCTGAGCTTTATGATTTAGACAAAATGTCTTTATTTTATCAATAATCTTTAAAGCTATTTTTATTTCTGAAAGATTACTAAAGTTACATAAACTAAAAGGCATTACAGTTTTTATTTTGCTTTCAAAATATTTGATTTAAGAGCTCATTTTTGTTTAAGGCAATTAATTATTTAGAGCTCTTTTATATAAACATTACACACAACACATATATAATCACACAGACAGAAGAAGATTACTTCAGTAGTTGTCAGATCTTTTATTTGCCATTTTTTTGTTTCTTAATTGGTTACTGGCTTTAGGTTGGAGACCTTGGAAGAACAGGGCCAGAAAAGGGGTTTCAGGTGCCTCCTGTTTTTCCCAAGGAGTTCCTGTTAGAGTTTGAATATCCACTTTTAATTAAGCTGACTTTTAACCATAGTACTCTTTAATAAAATCCTTCTAAAATTTCTTATCACCCGATTTTAAACAGGCCAATCAATAATTCTGGCATTTGAACTTTATCAAAAGTAACCTCCCAGGTGCTCAGAGAAAGGAAAATTTAAGATAGTTCATAGAGGAAAAGAGACAAGACATGGTTATGCAGATATTAAACCAAAAAGGACTTACTTCCTAAGCAAGAAATCAAACCCAGACAACCAGTGTGAAAGGCCAAAATTTTAGATACTGAGCTACAGCACAGGGCAGTCTCTACTGTCCTTCCCAAAAGGAGTCTATAAAGCAGTTCATTTTGAACTTGCAAAGGCTTTTAACTACTCAAGATAATTTTTAGAGCTAACTATGACATAAACCCTAAAATTCCTGTTCCCTGGAAGGCAAAGACCAAGAGAAAATACTGCCACATGGTTACAAGGTCAAGTTCCCAAGGACATAAAACAAGATAGAGGCTCGATCCAGTTTTTTTGTTTGTTTCAGGGACCCGCAGGAAAGTTTGTTGTTGACCAGCTTGCTGGGCTGTCTTGAGCAGCAAACTTATGAGGGCCTAAGCCCATGTTTTATCCTAAGGTACCCCTTAACCCAGAAAAACAAATTCATAGCATAAATACATTAGTTTAAGATTATCCCCAGAATTCCTTTTTGCATTAATCAAAACTTTAAAGAAGAGATAAACAGTAATTTTTACCATTCATTCAACTGTACAAAGAGAGAGAAGCCAAAAATCTAACTGGTAAGAAATTCTTATCCTTTTGCCAGCATGCCAGGCTTCTGGGTTCCCTTTCCCTGAGTGGCCCTACTGACTCAGTTTGTGGTAGCATTGCACTGGGGCCAAGCTGCATGATAAATAAAAATTATATTTTTTTGTTCTGGCCAGAATAAAATATGTGTGATAAAACATAGACATTAGTTACTCTGCTTAGCACCCAATATCAAACTGGCAAGGCTTAAATTTGCCCCGGGTTATGCCCCATCATCATTAATTCAACCTCTGACTACGAGTTTCAAAATGTAGTCTCTGAGTAAGATGGTTGCCCTAAGTAATAGAAAAGGTAAGAAATGGAAAGGAGAGAGAAGAAAGCATTGCCTGTGGAAGGGTAGGGAAGATGAAATGATTAGGGAGGCCAGAGAAGACCCACACATTGCAGCAACACTGAAAAGTTCAGACAGCTTCTTTTCGGTAGCAAAGGGATATTTTCCAGCAGTCCATTCATCTTTCAATTCCCCCTTTTAGGGAGGAAAAAGCTCCCCATGTTTCACAAGCCCGTACCTGCCCAATCCTGTCACCCACAACCATCAAGAAAGAGTGCAAGGCAGATTATTCCAAAGAGAATAGCAGTTGACATGCTGTAGAGCCAAACCCATTCTTAGCCAAAAAGGGACTTTACTGAGAGCCCTTGTTTTTAAATGTACTTCAATGCATTGTTGTTCATTGTTGTTACATTCCACTGTAAGTTATCTTTAGTAATACTTTTGGCATTTCTGTAAGACAGGCTGCCTCCCAGGTTTAATGTGTCTTAATACAACAGAAGGAATTTAGTTTTCCAGAAATTAAGAAGCCCATTTTTACCTAAAATATTGACTTTACTCTCAGGTTCTCTTGATTAACTTAGCCAGTGATTTTTTTTTTCCTACCTAAGCACACAGGAAAAATGAAACACATGGGTAGAGCACAAAAATCCCTGTGAATTTTCAAAAGACAAATTTTATAACACCTACAATGTTACTGCTGACTACCAGTCCCTTTCTGATCCAGTCAGATGTAAGAGGACTCTAACTGGATTAAAACCAGTTAAATCCCAGATCAAATTCATTCCTGGACCCAGTCCAGTTTCTGTCATGACTCTTAACCCAGTTTGGATCAGAAATTTGCTCAAAGAAACTTGGAGAACTCAAAACACAAATCCATGGAGCTCTGAAATCTGAGAGGGAGCTTACCACGATCCACAGCTGCTCTGAGAGATTAGTGGACACAACTGAGTCCTACAGGTACATTGCCTGTTGACTCAGTGCTCCCGGGAATTGCTAGAAGCTCCACTTCAAATCCCACTTCTGACACCATCTGATAAAAGGAAAACTTCAGCCAAATTAATTTAAAGGAATTTAATTGAGCAATGAAAGGTTTGCAAAACAGGCAGCCCCCAGAATCACAGAAGATTCACAGAGACTCCAGGGGTGCCTCGTGGTCAGAACAAATTTATAGACAAAAAACATAAAATGACAAACAGGAATTGGAAGTGTGTTACAGAAACAGTGAGATTGGTTGCAGCTTGGTGTTTACCTTACTTGAATGCAGTTTGAACATTTGGCAGTCTACGAGTGGTTGAAGTATTGCCACCGGGATAAGTCAACACTCAGCCATTGTTACAGGTGCATACTATTAAGTTAGGTTTTCAATTTTGTCTGACTATTAAGCTAGGTTACAGTTCATCCACAGGGACTCAAATATAAAAGTTCAGAGTATTTCTCAGGCCAAATTTATCTTGTTTTAACTCTGTTTTCTATTTTATAGTCATTTGTTTATCAATAACATCTAGAAGGCCACAAATCACCACAAAAGTAAAAACTGAGTGATGGATTAAATGAGAGGGAAGAAGGAAGGGAGGGAGAGAGGGAGGGAGGGAGGGAAACAGAAAGAGAGATTTCCTTGACTTTTTTTTATTTTTGTGATTGACACCAAGAAAAGAAAAGAAAGCTAACAAATTGTTTAATCAGAACTATATCAACTTTTAGGTTTAAAAAATTGTTTTGTGAAAAATCCATTAGATTGTTTCAGAGATACAATGGTTGGTATGCAGATAAATTTAATTTTTAAATATTTGTTTAGAAAAAGTTATAACTTCTCAAAACATAAAACTATGAATTACATAAACATTCATATTTTGTCCCTTTTGATAGAACATGTAAATAAAAGAAATCAAAAAGACAAAAGAATATCAATGCATTCAATGGCATATAAAGTCTTTATAATCTAAACCAAATAAAATTACATAGTTTTGGCAACTTTGTCATAATTAAATTTATGAGTATAAAACTAAATAATAAACTGTTTTGTGTGTGATTTATATAGTAGACTCGTTGAATGAGAGAAATATACTGTTCAATGCATTTGAGTAAGATAAAATGTAAGGTACCATTTTTATAGAAATCTTTTAAAGGAAACTGTTAGACAATTGAGGATAATAGCCATTACTTATAAAATACAGCATTTCTCCTATGATTCACATGAAAGTAACAAGATCTTTAGTCAGAATGTTCTCATTTCCACATAATTCAAATACCATGTATGTCAAAAAAATCACGAGACGAAATTGATTCAGTTTTAGAATATGAATAGCACTGATCATAATGAATACATTTCACAAAATCAAATAACCAATGGAGCATATTCATTTTGTTTGGTATTCTTAGTAAAGTCTTTAGGTCTCAGTTTCTTTTGCAAAATAAACTAGTTGTGAATATTACATGCAATAAAATAAATAGGCACATTACAAGAGAGCTATAAAGCAACACATAAATATAAATTCCAAATGTTATACCATCTTGAATAGCCATTGCACATATTAAATGTTCAATAAATAGCTGAGTTAATGATTGAGGCATTGCAGGAAGTCCGGGGTGAGGCATTTGGCAGGAACTGCCACACAGGACTACTTTCTTCACTAAGACAATGCTGTAGCTGAGATTGAATGTTTTCAATCTAAATGGTTTTACTCAGCTTAACCTACTGGATTCACTATTACAGTCATGAGTCATTTAACCACAGGGATGCATTCTGAGAAATGTGTTGTTAGGTTATTTTGTCATGTGAACATCACAGAGTGTACCTACATAAACCTAGATTGTGTAGCCTGCTATGCTCCTAGGCTATTGCTCATAGGCTGCAAATCTGAACAGCATGTGACTGAACTGTATCTTGTAGGTAATTGTAACAAAATGGTATTTTTGTGTATCTACACATAGCTCACTGCAGGACAAAAATGATGTACCTGCATAAAGCATTGACCATGAAAGGAGCTTACAGGACTAGAACTGGCTTGAGTTTGTGAGTGATGAGTGAAGGCTTAGGACAATACTGTACACTACAGTAGTGTCAGTAATGTTTAAACTGTGTAGACTTAGGCTACACTAAGTTTATTCTTCAGTTTTCTTTCTTCAATAATAAATTAACTTTAGCTTACTGTAACTTTTTCTTATAGGCTTTGTACATTTTTTAACTTTTTAACTCTCTTATATTTACACTTAGCTTAAAACACAAACACCTTTTTCTTATATACTTATTCGATAAGGTTTTTCTATTACTAAGAATTTTTTTTTTTAATTTTTAGGGTTTTTGCTAAAAACTGAGACACAAACACACACATTAGCCTGGGCTTACACAGGATCAGGATTATTAATATCACTGTCTTCCACTTCCAAATTTTGTCCAACCAGAAGGCCTTCACAGGTAGTAACATGCATGGAGCTGTCATCTCCTACAATGCCTTCTTCTGGAATACCTCCAAAGGAGCTGTCTGAGGCTGTTTTACAGTTAGCTTTTTTGCTTTTAATAAGTAGAAGAAATATACTCTAAAAATACAATAAAAACTATAACATAATAAAACATAAACCAGTAACATAGTTGTTTATTATCATTACCAAGAATGTACTGTGCATAACTGTATGTGCTACACTTATAGATTCCTAGCAGCATGGAAGGTTTGTTTACACCAGCATCACTTACAAACATGTGAGTAGTGCCTTGCTCTACTACGTTGGGATAGCTACAGTGTCACTAGGTAATAGCAATTATTCAGGTCTGTTATAATCTTATTCAACCACTTTAGTATCTGCAACTCATTACAAAATGGTGTAATGCAATGCATGACTGTATTTAATACTATTTCCACTATTCAAGATCATTCATCATCATAATATTATTATAATGAATACTATTCAAAGGAAAAAACACGAGCTCTGGAAACAACGTCAAGATAGGAGTTTATATCAGAAATGCAAAAAAGACACATCATCAGAAAAACAGTATATAAAATGTGAAGTTGATGACACTTAAGATATCATTATTGACAGGATGAAGAATTCTGGCATTTCCATTCATCTTTCTGCCACCTATATATCTAAGGCAGACATTGCACAGCAACTGCCTCAACAGTCTTTCAGCCCTTTTCCTTATGCCTTCCTATAATGCGGCAACAGGAAACTAAAACAAAATGACATTTCTCAGACTTCCTGCAGCTCAATTTCAAACTATGATTTAGATCCAGATGGGATTAAGATTTGGGCAACAGAATGAGAAAGAGGCCCTTCTTCTGCTGCTTCAGATAATTCTTCTGGTAAGCCTGATGGTGGTGGTGGTTGGATTTCCAAAGCAGCAGTAGTAGAACTTGTAGTGAGTAGTCCCTCACTTAATGCCTGTTAAGAGTCTGAATTCATTTTGTTGGCATGCATGACAGCGGAGGGGTTTTAGAGCCAACAGCTGGGGTGTTGGTTTTCTGATCCATGAATTGCTGCTGAGACTGTTTGTGCTGGCACCAGGAGTTAGGCAAAAGCTTCCTAATTCCTAAGCCGAAAGATGATGTTCTCCACTTGCTGATCATGGCAGAGGTTGCAACACCCTTGTCAGGCCAGTTCTGTGATGCTTTTCTGGGACTCATTCTGGAAGTCTAGCTCAGAGCCTATACTCTAACTTATGATATTGAAAGCATTCAATTTCCTATATTAAATCTCCTTTTTATTAAACTAGCTGAAATGGTTTGGTTTTTGCAACTGAACCTTGACCAATACAACTTTGAACCTAGTTAAGATATGTGTACATACAGACAAAATTGTTCTGATTTCATAAAGCATTACAAGCACATCCCCTGAACATGCCATATTCATACTGTGTTTTGGCTAAAATGCATTTATCCCCTTGCAATACCTGAGAGAAAGCTATCTGTTACATCCTCTGAGATGCCTGATCTAACATCCTCAAGTAGATTCTGTGCTTTCTCAACTTTCCTTCCCAGCACATATGTACATACCTTTGCAATGCTGATTATTATTATACCATATGCCAATTCTCTGTCTGTATGTCTGTTTCCCAAATACACTTTAGAGAGGCATTGCTTCTTTTAATCTCTGTATTCCTGTGGCTAGCATATATACAGTAAGTTCTCAATAGTATTTAATGGCAGGAAAATAAGAAGAAAAGAGAAATATGGAATGAGGGTACTCAGGTTGAATCCTGACTTCTATACTTGTCATTTTAGTTACCTGAAGAACTAAGTAGGTTATCTGTGCCTCAGTGTCCTAATTTTTAATATTGAAATAATAAGCTTATCAATCTCATTCAATTAATATATTTAACTATTTTATTCTCAATTTAATTAATATAAAGAGTATATTTTAAAAAGTGTCTGGAATATAGTGATTTTTCAATAAATGTTGGCTCTAAGTATTATTAACAATTTAATAGACACATGGAATTAGCACTATCTTTTTGCATTATGAACATTACAACATGCCTTAAAAATCACTTCTATAAAAATATCTCAACAAAAAAATATGAATTATTAACTGTCCAAAAAGAAATATTGGGTATCTAAATTCAAAATATATTATTTTTAAAATTATCTCAGGGACATCCAGTAACTAACACCTCATAATCATCACATTTTAGATGTGGTCTACCATACCCATCACCACTAAAAGTTTAAATTTTCACCTTTTATTCTTTCTTCAATTCTTTTTCATAGCCAGGGGAGCCGAAGAAAACCCTTCTAGGAGTTATTGGAAAATAAAATGCCAGTATCTCCTCTGACAATTTCTCAATGCTAACTTTCAGGAGTATTGCTTACAGTTTTAATATATCACATTGCAAGAGGAGTCTTTGGTATTGGACATGAATTAACTTCTACATTTGACAATGACTTATTAAAGCTTACACTTTATTTAAATCCATAGATTTTATACGCACAAACAGGAAAGTTTGTGAATAGGTTTGGACATGTAATTTATTACACCTTAGGTTCACAAAAATCTTAAGTATTAAAAAAGAATGAAATGAAAATTTTAGAACTAAAAAATACAACAATCAAAACTGCAGTTCACTGGATGGACTCAATAGAGGATAGCCACAACAGAGAAAAGAATCAATAAACTGGAAATTATCTGAACAATAGACTTTTATTTTATAAAAATTCATTGAACAGAATCTTAGAGACCTGTGGCAAAATATCGAAAGGGCTACTATTTATATCATCAGAAACTCAAAAGGAAAAAATTTTGATGCAGAGAAACATGTAAAGTGAGAATGCATTTTTAAAACTTCCAAAATGAGTTGGGTGTGGTAGTGAGTGACTATAGTCCCAGCTATTCGGGAGGCTGAGGCAGGAGGATTGTCTGGACCCAGGAGTTAAAATTCAGCCCGGGCAACATAATAAGACCCTATCACTAAAAAAACAAAACAGCAGCAACAAAACAAACAAACAAATAAACCTTCTAAACTTGGTAAAAGACATAATTATAAAAATTCAAAATGCTCAGCAAATCCCAAACAGTATAGACTGAAGAAAATCTATGTGCAAGTACATCATAATCAAACTGCTAGTAATCAAACAAAAGAAGAAATCCTGAAAGCAGCAAGAAGAAAAATGATATATATAGGGGAACAGTAATTCATGACTTTGGATTTCTCATCAGAAATCATGATAGTCCAAAGATAGTGGAAAACATTTTTAGAGGCCTTAAAAAAAAAAATGTCCATTCAGTATTCTGTATCTAGCAAAAATATCCTTTAAGACTTTAAGTGAAATAAAGACATTCTTGGATAAAGAAAAATCAGGAGAATTCATTGCCAATTGATGTAATCTAAGGGACATGCTGTATAAAGTTTTTTGGTGGAAGAGAAACAGTTAATTCTTAAACATCACAGGTTTGAACTGTGAAGGTCCACTTATATATAGATTTTTTCCAACCAATATGTATCAAAACGACAGTAATTGTGTGATGCAAATCGTGATACACAGAGGGCTGACTTTTTCTATATGTGGGTTCTGCAGGGTCTACTGCAGAACTTGCATTATGCATGCTGTTTGGCGTATGTGGGGGATCCTGGGATTTGTCTCTCACATATACCAAAGGATGACTGTAATACCAAGTGAAACATAGAACTTAACGACTGAAGGAATAGCAACAGATATAATATACAGCTGGGTAAATAGGCTTTTTTTCTCCTCTTAAGTTCTTTAAAATATATATGACATTTGTAGTAAAAATTACAACATTTTAGATCTTCCACTTTTCAGTACATCACATGATACTGGAAGTCACCACTCCTGTCTTAACATAAAATAAAAAACAAAAAAAAAAACTAAAAATCACAAATTAAAAATCAATGATTATTCTTAGACCTAACTGAAGACACAAGGTACATCACTGCCCAAAACCTGAAGAGACAGACAGGGAAGCACAGAGAATTACGACTTACTGGAGCCGAAGCCAAGAAGTTGGAGCCGGGATCAGGGTAGAAAACTCAAACTATAAATGATGAATTACTGGAAGCTCAGTGTGGGCAAGCTTATGAATTAAAAACTCCAGGGGAAATCCAATCTTAAGAGTCACAACACTTTTGTGAGTTTTATTCCAAGAGCCCTCTCAGGTTCTCAGCGAAGATTGAATAAAAATCTCCTGGTACTTCCAGCACAGGCAGGGGGAGTTGTAGCCATTTTAAAATAAATCCAAAGTATTTTGTTTTCTTACCAAAATCTGTCCTCAATGAAAACTATTTTACCAGAGCCTAGTCAACCTGAGGGAACGGATCTACCCAACTCCAGTCCCAGTAGCCTTCTACGTCAGAGAAGGAAAAGACTCAACTCCAGCCCCCTCTAGATTTTCTGTCTCCTGAGTGGGGTAATGGCTAAGAAGTATTAGTGAAGGTTACAGCACAGAGATAAAGGCTTAGTAAAAGACTAAGGCCTGATTATAGGACTAAAGCATGCTTACAGCTTACCACTACATCTATAGAGATCCTGCATATGATAGCAGGGGATTGCAATGAAAGAACTGCACTTCTCAGACCTAGGGAAATCCAAAGATAGCAGAGAGACTTAGAGACTAAAGAACAGATAAAATTTTAGCCTCTATCAACAAAAAGCTATAGCAAACAGTAAACATAGCCCAACTACTAGCCAAATAAACATAAAACCTCATACTAATGACCTATATATCTGTTAATTTTGCCCAGTACATCATGTCCATCTTTCAATAAAAGCTTACAAAGCATACTAAAAGACATTTTATGGAAGGGCTTTCAATGTATGTAATAGAAAGGACAACTACAAGCACAGAGGGGAAAATACAGATAACATTTCCACAGTTCTACTAAAATAGTAAAATAATAATTCTAAGAAGATAATGAAAAGTTAGATTTGTGTATTGCAGTCATTAGAGCAGCCACTAAAAAAAGATGTATAATAAAAATTCAACCAATATATTAAATTGAAGTTCTAAAAATAATTCTAATATTCCAAAACAAAGTGGGAAGAAGAAAACAGAGTATTGAAAAGTAGAATGAAAAACTAGTAATAAAATTGTTGATCTAATTTCAAACATATATATAATTGTACTAAAAGTAAATTATCTAAACTCAATAAACAAAAACTAATGATAATAAAATTGTTGATCTAATTTCAAACATATATATAATTGTACTAAAAGTAAATTATCTAAACTCAATAAACAAAAACTAATGATTATCAGGTTGTATATTTTTAAAGTATGCTTCTTACATGAAACTTACTTTAAATATAATGATGAAAGTAGGTTAAAGGAAAAATACCTCACTTAATAAAGGAATGTACATTACTTTTAAGACTATATTCAATATTCACTACTCTTAAAAAACTTAAAAGAATTGAAATTATACAAAATACCTAGTGATCATAATAGATTTATCAAAAAATAAACAAGAAAAAACACATCTGAAAATTCCTCTAAATACTTGGAAAGTATACAACATAGTTCTTTTTCTAATTTTTATTTTTTTAATTTTTTTATTGCATTTTAGGTTAGGGGGTACACGTGAAGAACATGCAAGATTGTTGCATATGTACACACATGGCAGTGTGATTTGCTGCCTTCCTCCCCATCACCTATATCTGGCATTTTCCCCCCTGCTATCTCTACCCAACTCTCTACCACTGCCATCCCTTCCGTATTTTCTCCCGACAGACCCCAGTGTGTGATGCTCCCTTCCCTGTGTCCATGTGTTCTCATTGTTCAACACCTGCCTATGAGTGAGAACATGCAGTGTTTGATTTTCTGTTTTTGTGTCAGTTTGCTGAGAATGATGGTTTCCAGGTTCACCCATGTCCCTACAAAGGACACCAACTCATTGTTTTTGATGGCTGCATAATATTCTATGATGTATATGTGCCACATTTTCCCTGTCCAGTCTATCATCAATGGGCATTTGGGTTGGTTCCAGGTCTTTGCTATTGTAAACTGTGCTGCAATGAACATTTGTGTGCATGTATCCTTATAACAGAATGATTTATAATCCTTTGGATATATACCCAGTAATGGGATTGCTGGGTCAAATGGAATTTCTATTTCTGGGTCCTTGAGGAATCGCCACACTGTCTTCCACAATGGTTGAACTAATTTACACTCCCACCAACAATGTAAAAGTGTTCCTATTTCTCCACATTCTCTCTAGCATCTGTTGTCTCCAGATTTTTTAATGATCGCCATTCTAACTGGCATGAGATGGTATCTCAATGTAGTTTTGATTTGCATTTCTCTAATGACCAGTGATGACGAGCATTTTTTCATATGTTTGTTGACCTCATGTATGTCCTCTTTTGTAAAGTGTCTGTTTATATCCTTCACCCACTTTTGAATGGGCTTGTTTGTTTTTTTCTTGTAAATCTGTTTTAGTTCTTTGTAGATTCTGGATATCAGCCCTTTGTCAGATGGGTAGATTGCAAAAATGTTTTCCCATTCTGTTGGTTGCCGATTCACTCTAATGACTGTTTCTTTTGCCGTGCAGAAGCTGTGGAGTTTGATTAAGTCCCATTTGTCTATTTCAGCTTTTGTTGCCAACGCTTTTGGTGTTTTGGTCATGAAGTCCTTGCTTATGCCTATGTCCTGAATGGTTTTACCTAGACTTTCTTCTAGGGTTTTTATGGTGTTAGGTCTTATGTTTAAGTCTTTAATCCATCTGGAGTTAATTTTAGTGTAAGGTGTCAGGAAGGGGTCCAGTTTCTGCTTTCTGCACATGGCTAGCCAGTTTTCCCAACACCATTTATTAAACAGGGAATTCTTAACCCATTGCTTTTTTTTTTTCAGGTTTGTCAAAGATTGGATGGTTGTACATGTGTTGTGTTGCCTCAGAGGCCTCTGTTCTGTTCCATTAGTCTATATCTCTGTTTAGGTACCAGTACCATGCTGTTTTGGTTACTGTAGCTTTGTAGTATAGTTTGAAGTCCAGTAGTGTGATGCCTCCTGCTTTGTTCTTTTTGCTTAGAATTGACTTAGCTATGTGGGCTCTCTTTTGGTTCCATATGAAATTTAAGGTGGTTTTTTCCAGTTCTGTGAAGAAGGGCATTGGTAGCTTGATAGGGATAGCATTGAATCTGTAAATTACTTTGGGCTGTATGGCCACTTAGACGATATTGATTCTTCCTAACCATGAACATGGAATGTTTCTCCATCTGTTTGTGTCCTCCCTTAATTCATTGAGCAGTGGTTTGCAGTTCTCTTTGAAGAGGTCTTTCACATTCCTTGTTATTTGTATTCCTAGGTATTTTATTCTCTTTGTAGCAATTGTGAATGACAGTTCATTCTTGATTTGGCTCTCTTTAAGTCTGTTATTGGTGTATAGGAATGCTTGTGATTTTTGCACATGGATTTTGTATCCTGAGACTTTGCTGAAGTTCCTTATCAGTTTCAGTAGAGTTTGGGCTGAG
This sequence comes from Alouatta palliata, assembly GCA_004027835.1. Taxonomy (NCBI): domain Eukaryota; kingdom Metazoa; phylum Chordata; class Mammalia; order Primates; family Atelidae; genus Alouatta; species Alouatta palliata. The sequence goes on from PVKV010002513.1 coordinate 91,592, forward strand.
ATGATGGGGTCTTCTAGATATACAATCATGTTGTCTGCAAATAGAGACAATTTGACTTTCTCCTTTCCTACTTGAATACGCTTTATTTCTTTTTCATGCCTGATTGCTCTGGCTAGAACTTCCAGTACTATACCGAATAGGAGTGGTGAGAGAGGGCATCTTAGTCTAGTGCCAGATTTCAAAGGAAATGGTTCCAGTTTTTGCCCATTCAGTATGATATTGGCTGTGGGTTTGTCGTGAATAGCTTTTATTATTTTGAGATACATTCCATCAATACCTAGTTTATTGAGGGTTTTTAGCATAAAGGGCTGTTGAATATTGTCAAAGGCCTTCTCTGCATCAGTTGAGATAATCATGTGGTTTTTGCCTTTGTTTCTGTTTATGTGGTGAATTATGTTTAGGGACTTGTGTATGTTGAACCAGCCTTGCATCCCTGGGATGAATCCTACTTGATCATGATGGATAAGCTTTTTGATGTGCTGTTGCAATCCGTTTGCCAGTATTTTATTGAAGATTTTTGCATCTATGTTCATCATGGATATTGGCCTGAAGTTTTCTTTTCTTCCCGCGTCTCTGCCAGGTTTTGGTGTCAGGATGATGTTGGTCTCATAAAATGATTCATGAAGGATTCCCTCTTTTTGGATTGTTTGGAATAGTTTCAGAAGGAATGGTACCAGCTCCTCTTTGTATGTCTGGTAGAACTGCTGTGAACCCATCTGGACATGAGCTTTTTTTGGGTGGTAGGCTCTTAATTGCTGCCTTAACTTCAGACCTTGTTATTGGTCTATTCAGGGTTTCGACTTCTTCCTGGTTTAGGCTTGGGAGGATGCAAGTGTCCAGGAATTTATCCATTTCTTCCAGGTTTACTAGTTGATGTGCATAGAGTTGCTTGTAATAATCTCCGATGATGGTTTCTATCTCTGTGGAATCTGTGGTGATATCACCTTTATCGTTTTTTATTGCATCTATTTGATTATTCTCTCTTCTCTTTTTTATTAATATGGCTAGTGGTCTATTTTGTTGATCTATTCAAAAAACCAGCTCCTGGATTTATTGTTTTTTGAAGGTTTTTTTGTGTCTCTATCTCCTTCAGTTCTGCTCTGATCTTAGTTATTTCTTGTCTTCTGCTTGTTTTGAGTTTTTTTGAGTTTTTTGCTCCTCTTGCTCTTTCAATTTTGACAATAGGGTGTCAATTTTAGATCTCTCCCTGCTTCTCATGTGGGCATTTATTGCTATATATTTTCCTCTAGAGACTGCTTTAAATGTGTCCCAGATATTCTGGTATGTTGTGTCTTCGCTCTTGTTGGTTTCGAAGAACATCTTTATTTCTGCCTTCATTTCATTGTTTATCCAGTCAACATTCAAGAGCCAGTTTTTCAGTTCCCATGAAGCTGTGTGGCTCTGAGTTAGTTTCTGAATTCTGATTTCTAACTTGATTGCACTGTGGTCTGAGAGACTGTTTGTTATGATTTCCATTCTTTTGCATTTGCTGAGGAGTGATTTACTTCCAATTATGTGGTCAGTTTTAGAGTAGGTGTGATGTGGTGCTGAGAAGAATGTATATTCTGTGGATTTGGGGTGGAGACTTCTGTAAATGTCTATTAGGTTGGCTTGGTCCAAGTCTGAGTTCAAGTCCTGGATATCCTTGTTAATTTTCTGTCTCATTGATCTGTCTAATATTGACAATGGGGTATTAAAGTCTCCCACTATTATTGTGTGGGAGTCTAAGTCTTTTTGTAAA